>JABUQX010041056.1:0-30717 GCA_015478945.1 Trachelipus rathkii | reverse complement strand
TTTTGATTATAAGTGTCTGTGTACGAAAATAAAGAAAAAATTGTTAAAATTTGATCACCTTACTATTGGATAGTACAGAGGTTTTATTTTTAAAGCTATATTACAATAAATACATGAGTAGCATTCAAATTAAAGTCATTTAACATTTATGACCCGGGGGCAATATTCCAGATTTGTATATCCCATTTCCCCCCCCACCCCCCTCACCTTGCTGGTGGTGGGTGGCCGACTCAGGAACCACGGGAAGTCGACTCGAGGCATCGGAAAACCCATATAACATATCCGACAACAACAAAAACCTAAAAAGTAGTAATCTTAAAGGTGCCAGATTTAAACAAAAAATCAGGCCTAAATTGGCAATTTGCAGCTAATTGATCATTCTTACTTACTACTAAATTAGGGAAGTCATTTCAGCTAGTATGTACAACAAAATGGTAGTAAAAATTATATATTTTTTGATTAGTTTTTCTGAAATTGCCCCCCCCCCAAAAAAAAATTTCCTTCTTTTTAGGTTTTTTAAAATAGTTATTATTTTTATTTTTTAATTTCTTAATTAAATGATTGCCAATGCACCATATTTTACGTATCAATCTAGAACTTAATTTTTCTGTAAGTGTTAAGTTTTTAAGCTACAGTTACTTTAAAAACAAAAAAAAGAAGGGGATTTATTCTGAAATTGTACTCTGATTAATCGTAGTTGAATTCAGCGTAATGGAAACCAAAGAACAAAAAATAATTAAGAGTAATTAAATTTGAACAATAACTGCAAAGAATGTATATAATCGTATGTTTCCAACGTATTTTTAAACATGATTACCCATTAAAAAATAAAGCTTTTCTTTAATTTTCAATAATTAAGGGAGCTAAAAATAATGGCAGAAATAATTGAGAAAAGAAAGTTAAATTGAAATAAAAACATTAAATTGCATTAGGTTAGGTTCAGCATCACCAAAAAAAATTTTTAAGTTTGCCTCTAGACATCTATCCTATCATAGAGAGTGGTGTGGTGTTGTGATGGTGTGTGTTGTTCGCTAATTTAACATTGAAAGGAAATTTGGGTTATGACTGGGGAAACGCAGGAAAATTTGGGGGTGGAACGAGAGAATTATCGTACTATGAAACCTATTTATTATTTTATTACTATTTTTTATTGCACTTATCCATTTTCTCCGATTACAATTCGCTGATTCAAAAATGTATTTCAGTTTTACGAGCTATCTAGTTTTTTTTTACATTACAGGACATACAGGGGGACAGCTAATCTGAGGCTGAACTATATGTATTATATAATATATATATATTATTAATATTATAATAAATATAGATATTATATATATATATATATATAATAGGATATATTATTTATATTATAATACTATTTATATTATATATATTATATATATATATTATATTATATTATTATTTAGGTTTAGGGATTACAACAGGCGTTTGATTTAGGTTAATGGGAGCTTTATGGAGGTATTAGTGATATATGGTGTTGGTGGTAGCTTCTGAATGGAATCAAAATATGTTATATGACGATTAGTGAAGATGTGTAAGAATAATTGGTGTCAATGGTGATTGGTTTAGGATTATTAGTGGAGTGAGACAGGGTTGTGTTATGCCTCCTTGATTATTTGTATATGGATGGGGTATGAAAGATTCGAGTGGTGGCAGGAAATGGTGTAGAATGATGGAGAATGGAGATGAGTGGAGGTGCCCTACCTATTATGCGGATGATTTCGTTCTGTGTGGCGAATCTGAAAAGAGAGTTTGAGAGGATTGGTGAGAGAGAATTTGGGCAGGGTCTATGGTAAAAGGGGGGTTTGAAGTGAAGCTGGTAAGGAGTAAGGTTATGGTTGTGAGTGAGGACAGTCCTCAGTAGTAAGATTATTGTTAGATGTTAGATGGTGAGCAGTGTCTGAGTTTAAATATTTAGGGTATATGTGTTGGATGAGAAGGGAATGTGCGAGTTGTTAGTTAGGAAGTTGTGAATGGCAGGAAGGTTGCTTGGTGTGCAAATAAAATGCGTTGGTGAATGTAAGGACTAGTTCTTGGATCGGTTAGGTCTTACATGAGGGTTGTTGTACCTGTAAGTTATGTTATGGTATAGTGAGTACTTTGTCTGGAATAGAAAGTATAGATCGATAGTACATGTGTTTTCGTAGTGGGACCAATCTTGGGAGCATTGCTAGTGTGAAAAGATTAATAAAATGAGGAAATGAAACGTATTAGAGAGTTGATGTGGTGTTAAGAAGGGGGTAAATGAAGTAGATAAATGAAAAGTATGTTTGAAAGTTGGTTTGGTCACGTGGAAAGGAGATGAATGATAGTCGGTTGGTTTAGCGGATTATAGTGGAGAGTGTGTTGGGAACCGGACGGCGGAGGATGAAGAAAGTGGATTGAGCGCTGAGGTGAACGAATGTTGAGGAGAGAAATGTGGAGTTTGGCAGAGGCGAGACATAAGGTGCAGATAGAGGAGATGCGGGAGGGTTTGTGTATGGGGCATGGTTACCAGCATGTATGTGGCCAACCTGGTGCCAGGGATGAACCCTTTACATTTGACGACTTACATTTAGTGAGGAAGTCCGTCGCAGTTCCCTGAAGCTTAGGTGATTTGTGGTCTGTGACGAGCTTTCACTAGATTAATGGTACAGGGGCGGTAAGGCCTGGGGCTTTCGTGTGCGACATTTGTCATATCTCTGTGCTTTTCTTTTCCATGCATTAAATTAGGGCCATTGTAAATAGTAGAAAAGAAGAGTTAGGTTAGAGGAAAAGAAAGAATATATATATATATATATATATAATATATATATATATATTATATATATTATATAGATATATATATAATATATATATATATATATATATATATATATTATATATATATATTATGGGCATATATATAGTAATAACTGGGCATATATATATATATATTTATAAATATATATATATATTTATATATATTTATATATATATATATATAATAGTATTTATATATAATATATATATATATAATAATATTATTATATATTATATATTATATTATATATATATATACGGTTATAATATATTTATATATCTATATATATATATATTAGAGCGTGGACGTTCCGCAATTCCGAAATTGCGGAATACCAAAATCAAAATTAAGGATTGCTATTGGCTGATAATTGAAAATGTTGTGGAATCTGCAGTTAGCGGAATGCCTTATCATCCGCAATTAGAGGACTAACAAAAAAAATTGGAATTTCAGCGGAATGCCAAAATTATGTCGGGGAAAAATTTTTACACGTTGGCATCTTTGGTACGTTGACAGCAACACCGAAAAAGGGTATTTTTTTTTTTTTTTTTTTTTTGCAAAGGATCTGTTTGTAAACAGGTTTATTTTTTGATGTAAAATTTACAAGTTGTGGTGTGATTATACGTGACATTGAGTTTACTAAATTAGCGACCGATTCTCAATATCATATATATTTAGTTCTCGATTGTCTTATAAAGTTAGTATCAATAATTGACCATTTTATTGCGTGCACCCTATTTGTAAACTGCAGGTATATTATTCCAAAATTGCGTATTTATCACATTTTTTGTTGTATGGAATGATTGCTTCAGATTTTAGTGGAACTTGGAAAGGGGTTAAAATTTTGAAGAAAACCGTGTTTAATTTTATTTATAATCTTGAAAACTTGTTTATAATATGGAGGGTAAATAATACAATGCTTAAACACGTTAAAATAACGATTTTGTATGACGATTTTGATTATAATTAATTCTTAAACATCCATAAAGTATTTCTAAAATGAAACCTTCAGCTTCACTTTCCCCACTTCGTGAATCATCGTCAGCAGAAAAGAGAAGAGCCTAATTTTCAATGCATTTCTTTCCATGCCTCAACGACCATATTTTTTTTACTGATTCATCTGATTCGTGTTGAAAAATTAGCTTAATCGCAGATCTAAGAAAGTAGCTACTACACACAAAGATTTATCAAATAGAAACTTAGAAAGTCTTTTTACTGATTTCTTAAGCTCTTCAACGAGTTAATTATTCCACTGAGCTTTTGCTTTTAATTGCCTTATTTAAAAAATAGATTTATTTGCTAAAATGGAAGGATCACTTGGCGACTGTTACTTCACGTTTAATGTTTTTGTGATGTTGTCAAAATGGCTCAAGGGTAAATGATATTTGCCACTGAAATCAGTCAAACACTTTTTATTGCATTCAGCAGCCGGATATGGATAGGGGAACTTTTGTTCAAACAATCTTTTGAGCATATCATAAGTTCTGTTCCAGCGTTTAGAAACGTCTTGAATTAATTATGCTGTTTGACATTCGCTGCATTCTGTAAAAGTTTTAAAGCCTTTTGCCAGCTGCCCCCGTTGCTGAAGGGTAGCGAAATGGAGATATATAATTTCTAAAGGTAAAATAAATATATGCTTTTAACGGACGTTCTGAACATAATATTTGAATAGCTGTGAATGATAGTCTGCAAAACATGGCTGAAGTAACATGAATTGGATCAGCAAGCCACTCTCTCCTGTTATACCAGTCTTATCATTGTTATCCATTCATCCTGTGATCACTAAATGAATTCTGATTTTTTTTAGAATATTGAAAAAATGTCAAAGGCCCTAGGATCTTACAAATGACAAAGATTTTCGCCATATTGGCTACAAAATTTGGCGTATATTTTTATTTTTATTGAAAATAAGTTTCTAAAGATTTCATATTTTAATTGAATATAACGTTTCCGTTATGTTGAACCGTAATTTATTGTTTATTAGCTCAAATATTCGGCCGATATAGTTCGCAAAAAAGCCGAATATAACCCGAATATTCGTATTTTGGACGAATAGGCCGAATACCGAATATTAATATTTGGCAACCCCTAATATATATATAATATTATTATATTATATATTAATATTATATATATATATACTATATATATATATATATATATATAATATAATATATATATTATATAATATATATATATATATGTTATATATATAATATATATATATATTTATATATATATATATATATTATATATAAATAGTTAAATTATATATATAATTATATATATGAATAATAATATATATATATATATATATATATATTATATATTATTATATATTTATATATTATATAATAATATATATTTAATATAGTATATTATATATATATATATATATATATATAATATATATTATATATTATATTTTATTTATATATAATTATATATATATATGAAGCTGGGCGCGCCCTATATTCTTTTGAGGGCGCCTGCGCCCCTATGCCGCCAGGACCTAAGTCGCTTAGCGCTATGCGCCTAATTTTTTGTCACATCATTGCGCCGTAGCGCCTATGCGCCTTTGCGCTGCGACCTTTCGCCGCCGCGTGGTGCTCGCGTAATCTTTATTTGCAAAGAACACCTTTAGCGATAATAAAAGCATGTTTATAAGAAGAAAACATTTATTAATTTTGTAATAAAACACCGTTAAACTAATTATCTACACGTCACCTCTTCCTCCTCGCATTGTCCTTGTGGTCTATGTTGCCCCAAGGAGATTCAGCTACGAGCGCTAAGAAGTTCGAAAATTTTCAGACAGAGCATTTGCAACTATGTTATTATATTATATATATATATATATAATATTATATTTTATATATTATTATATATTATATATATATATATAATAATATATTATAACTATATATATATATATATAATATTATAATATTATATATATATATATATATTTATATGTGTTAGTGTGATAGCTTCAGATTGATAGTTTGGGGGACCTGAATGGTGGTGGATAGTGATCAAAAAAGGGGATGGTATAACAGGTGGTTGGTGGGGGGAAGAAAATGAGAATGTAGGAAGGCTGATTGATTTCTGAAAGGAGTATGTGGTCTTGTAGTAATACTTTCTTTTAAACACAAGAGTATTCAGAAGTATTACTAGGTTGGTGTAGTAGAGATTCTCCACTACTGTTTAAGGTGATCAGAGTGGAAAAAGAGGATTGATTTTGTTGTTTGGTGAAAGAGGAGATGTTGAAGTATGTGTTGGATGTTAAATCAGTGTGAAGAGGCCTTAGAATGGGATTATCGGATCTTATGTTGTTCTATGTAAATAATTAGTGGGGCTTGGATGGAGAGAAGGTGATTTACGAAAGGAAGTAGGTAAAAATTAAGAGTGAGAAGTAAGGGAGAATAAGGATAAGTATGTGAGAGCGCTCGCTAGTAAATCGGATGAATGTGAATAGTGAACAATGATACTGAACAAATCTGGGGGCAAATGAAGGAAGCAATTGTTAGTAGTGCAAAGGAAGAGAACTTGTGTGGATTTGCTAAGGTATGGAAGTAAGAATTGTTAACACGAATGGTGGTGGCGAATGAAGAAGGGATGAAACGGTACGTAAAGAGTTAAAAAAAAGAGAAGCGTGGTGAATTGTACTAAACAGCAAAGATGAAGAGATAAAAGAAAGGATTGCTTGGAATTATTATAAGGAGGAAAAAAGGAAAATAAAAAAAATGTATACGTAGGAGAAAACAAGAGTTAAATGAACAGTTTATGAAGAGCGAGTGAATGACAGGTTTTTACAAGGATGGAAGCATCTTCTGGAAGTAAGCGCGAAAGGTTAAGAATGAGAATAAGGGGAATCTGCTTATGAATAATGAAGGATGGTTTTGCTTTGAATTGATGAAAATGGATTGAGGGAGTTGGAAGAACATTCGAACTGCACAATATTAACATAATATGAGGGTGTTAGTGAATGTGTGTGGATTTTGATGGTGCAAGAAGGAATAGGTAATTTTGGGATGAGGTATTAGTAAGGATGGATGGGTTAAAGAGGTAGGGTTGAGAAAGTTGAGAATGGTTATAAATCTGCCAGGTATAGATGAAATTACTAGTGGAATGATCAAGAGCGGAACGGAGGCGAGATAGTGATTGATGGATTTGGAAGTTGTGTAATAAAGCATTTGTGGAGGACATATGTTCCAAGGGATTGGAGGGTGAGGAGCGGGTTAAGTACCCTTTGTATAAGTAAGGGCGAGGGAAAAGGGGAACTGTAGAAAATATATATAGGGGAATAGTTTATTGAGTGTTGTTAGGGGAAGGTATAATGCTAGGTATTTTTTGGCGAGAGTCCGTGAGTGACTAGGACTGATGGGTGTAAAGGAACAAGGTATGCTTTAGGAGTGTAGAGGTTGTGTGGATCAATCTTACAATTGAAACAATGATTGAGAAAATGAGGAGAAGAATATTTATTAGTTTTATGGATTTGCAACAGCCGTATGATAGAGTTAATAGGGGAAGCTTTATGCAGGTATTAGTGATATATGTGTTGGTGGTAGGCTTCTGAATGGAATCAAAAGTATATGACGATAGTGAAGCGTTTTATATGGTGTAGAATAAATGGTGTTGTTCAACTGGTGGATTGGTTTTGGATTGAATAGCGCGGAGTGTAGACAGGGTTTAGTTTTATGTCTCCTTGGTTATTCAATTGTTATATGGATGGGGTATATGGAAAAAATTAGGTGGGGGATGGAGGGAAATGGTGTTAGAATGATGTGGAATGGAAGAGAGTGGAGATATAATAGTGTATGCGGATGATTTGGTTCTGTGTGGCGAGTCTTAAGAGAGTTTGAGAGGATTGATGGAGAGATTTGGCAGGGTATGTAAAAGGAGGGGTTTGAAAAGTAAACCGTAGTTAAGAGTAAGGTTATGGTTGTGTAAGTGAGGACAGTCCTCAGTGGTAAGTTATGTAGATGATGAGCAGCTGAGCAAGTGTCTGAGTTTAAATATTTAGGTATGTGTTTTGGACGAGAAGGGAACGGATAATGCAGAGTGTAGTAGGAAAAGTTGTGATGGCAGGGAAGTAGCTGGTGCAATTAAATCGTTGGCTTGAGATGTAAGGGACAGTTTGAGGGCGCTAGAGTCTGACATGAGCGGCTATGTTTTACCTGATGTTATTTATGGTAGTGAGACTATTCTGGAATAGAATAGTACAACAAAAGTACAAAGTGTTCAAATGGACAATCTTAGGGCAGCTAGGTGAAAGAATTAATAAGTGAGGAATGAACGTTATTAGAGAGTAGTTGTGGTGAAGAAAGGGGTAAATTGAGAGAATAGACATGAAGATGGTATTGTGTTTGAGATGAGTTTTCGGTCATGTGGAAAGGATGAATGAAACGATCGGCTGTGTTTGTAAGGGGTTATCAGTGAAGAGGTTTGTTGGAATCGAGCCGGGGTGACGGAGGACCGAATTCAGAAAGTTGGATTGAGTTGCGGTGATTACGAATTGTGCTGTAAGGGAGAGAATATGGTGAGGTTGGACGAGCGAGAATAAAGGTTGCATGATAGGAGAGGAATGGCGGGGTTGTGTGTAATGGGGGCATGGTTGTGGCCCACCTGGGCCAAGGATGAACCCTTACATTGACGAGATGCCATAGGAGGGTCCGTCGCGGTCCTATGATGCTCTAGGGATTGGATTCTGTCTGTGACGAGCTTCACGAATTAATGGGACAGGGGCGTTTAAGGCTGGGCTTTCTTTTAGACGTTTGTCATGTTCTCCTACTGCTTTTCTTTTCCGTTGCTTGTACAGCACCTTACCCCCAATCTTGGGGCAAAGAGGAAGGTGAAGAAGAAGAAGAAGATATATTATAATGATATAAAAGTTTACACTGAGTTTTTGAATTTGATACAAGTTGCACGCTTCTAGATCTTAACTTTTCAAGCGGTAAAAAATAAAAAAATGCTTTGTTCCTTCATAGGCGCGGCCTTAGATGTAGGAAATTATAAACTTTATACTATTGTTGATAAAATATCAAAGAGAGTCTTTATTCTTGACTCTGGTAATGAATTGAATTTAATCCCGATAGATGGGGACGACAATATATCGATTTTGGTCAAATCAAAGCTACTAACGATAATATAATAGATATATATTCCCGCCAAAACATTACCATAGATTAAGGTTTAAAAAAAAGGTATAATGTGGAATTTTTAAGCACTAAATTGCCTATATGTATTTTGGGAATGCCCTTTCAAAAGAAATTTGGTTTTTAATATTAATTATTATATATATTATATATATTTGCGTAGCCCACGAGGGCTGTTTTGTAGTCAGTGTGGCACTCCACGGTAAATGAGTTTGAACCCTGCAAGAGGATTCCTTTGGAGGTCAGATAGTACCGCAAGTCTATCTTTGCCGACAGGAACAACAACCGCAGGTTTGTCTGTGTGTATTTGTTGTATTATTATTATTATCTATTATTATTATTATTATGATTTTATTATATATTATTATTATTATATTATTATTATATATTATTATATTATTATTATTTTATATCGTTTCTTCAGTAGCATACCTTCCTCTCTATTGTTTTTTAAACCCTTCTGCGTTACCTTCTGCGCCTCTGCTTAGCGGCCTCCTTCGCCTGTCGAGTTCAATTCCGGTCTGTATTCTTCAGAATTCTGCCAGCGGACTCTGTATGATCGTATGGTAAGCAAGCCTGCTTCTACAGCAGCAAGCTCGACTGGAATCCGATCTCGGCTCCGTGGTGAAATTGCACGACTCTTCGACTCCGACTCCGACTCAGCTCGTTTCAATATCCCATAAATTTTTTTTTTATTATTATTATATTATTATTCATATTATTATATATTATTATTATTATATTATTTATTATATTATTTTATTATTATTATTATTTTTTTATTATTATTATTTTTATTATTATTATTTATTATTATTATTATTATTATTATTATTATTATTATTATTATTATTATTATTATTATTATTATTATTATTATTATTATTATTATTTTTGTATTATTTTTATTATTATTATTATTATTATTTATGACTATGTATTATTTTTATAATATTATTTTTTATTATATTATTATTATTAATTATTATTATTATTATTATAGTAGTTATGCAGCCATCTGAGAGGGACCAGCCTTTTCGATATGAAGGAATAGAGGTATTGCTTTCAAACTTGGAATATAATCTATGTATGGGTTAAGCTCGAAACAGGGTAAATTTCAAGTCTCTAGGATGTATATAGGGGGTACCTCCCCCCGAGAGCGTAGCTCAAAATATCGCTTACGCCCTTGTTGCGGGTGAGATTAGGCTTACGATCGACCGAACACTGGCTGACAGATCGAAGGGTCGTCAATTCGTTCGTAGACGAGATACATACCCTGCTGTTCCCCCCGTAAGGGGGGACGCAGCCCCCTAAAAAATTAAATTGATCGTAGAAAGCTGAAATTTGGATACGAAGATTCGATTCCCGAAGGGAATCGAATCTGAGTCGAAAATCAACCTCAACATACGCACTCCGACTCCGGCTCCGACTCCGGTTCCGCACCGCACCGCACGCGCATGGTCCGACTCCGGCTCAGCCTATGGCTCCGATATATATCTACAATGGTTAGAAGTTATCGTATCGGGCTAAAATTTGGAGGGGTGTTAGATGGTGACGTAACCTCGACGACGAGGTTACGTCCCCGTGGGTCCCCCGGGTTTTGGGCCTCAGCCCGAAGGGCTGAGGCTTTACCCCTCCTTCGGAAGGGGTAATGCCCGCTTACACCCCTTCGGGTGACCCCCCTCTGCAGATTCACACCCTTTCAAGGGCGCATCCCATTGGGTTTTCTTGGGAGGTGATGTGGTGCTTTAGATACTCTTGGTTAATGGAAAGCATGTGTTATTCGGAAGTTAGGTGCTTATGTTAACATTTACTAGACTGTGTGAAATAACCTGATTTGTTAGAAAATGATGATTTTGTAAGATCATTACTGTGTTAACTGACGATGATGTGTTAGAAACGTGAGCCTAGGTTAAGATTTTGTTGAGTAATGTCAGGTTTGCCCGAGAATTTTGCTAATGTCTACGTTTATTCATAGTTCAACTGTTGTTATACTCGAGACGAGTGACACTTTGATGAAGATAGTGTCAATTCATAGTTCAGATGCTGGTATCTTGATAGATTTGGTCACTTTTTTAAGGATTTTGTATAATACGTCTTTACCTGTTGCTGATATGCGGTAAAATGGGAACATATCGAGTATTATATGACCTGTTAGCTACTTTATTTTTGATAAGTAGGGAATTTTCAGGTTGTTAGCGGATTATTCATACGCTAGGCATGTTAGGTTTGCCATTGTACATTATATTCTTTCGGTTTAATGATGATGTAGCTTTATTGATGCTAAATAACTTTGTTGCTCGAAGCATATATTCGTAGGCTGTTATATAAAGAACTTATTTTTATGTTTATGTTTATTCCAAATGATACTGAAATCAGATGGGTAGGGGACTGCTGTGATGGATGGTTTGAGTTTACTGATTTACTCATTTACTGCTTTAAAATCATTAAACTATCGCTCTTTACTGGTGATATTTTATTCAAAGATCTTATTTTTTATGTTATGTCAGGATAAAATTTTTGTTTTTTTATGTTTTTTTGGGTAAAACTTTGTTGTCTTTGCAATTTTTCGTTGGGGACTATGATATTAGACAAGTTTATGATAATTTTTGTTAAATATTACGAAGTTTATGTAAAAAAATCGATACGTTAGCAAAATATGTTGTCAGTATTGATGATGAGACAAGGGTTTTTTGCTAAATTTTTGTTTAACTATTACGTGTTCATGTAAATTAACATTGATATATTTGTTAGATATATGCTTGAAAAAAAGTGGGAATAGGTTACGTTTTTGTACAAAGTGTTAGGTACTTTTGTTGTTAAGTCCGGAAGTTTGTTAATGTTAGTAGTTATTCGTACGTATGTGTGTTAGGTTTGTCGTGTACATTATATTCTTAGTCAGGTGATGTTATGTTAGCTTTGTTTTAATGTAATAAACTTTGTTACGTTAGCATATATGTTATGGTTGGTATATAAAAAACTTATTTTTGTGTTATGTTTGTCCAAAATGATACTGAAATATGACATGGTCAATAGATCAATAGATTAAAGGTCATGGTTGGAGGGTGGGGAGGGATTAGTATGCGTTTGATTTACTGATTTTACTGATTTACTGC
This sequence comes from Trachelipus rathkii, assembly GCA_015478945.1. Classification (NCBI taxonomy): domain Eukaryota; kingdom Metazoa; phylum Arthropoda; class Malacostraca; order Isopoda; family Trachelipodidae; genus Trachelipus; species Trachelipus rathkii. The sequence goes on along the minus strand of JABUQX010041056.1, from coordinate 18,643 downwards.
TTTAAAATCTGTTAAACTATTTACAATTTACAATGATATTTTATTCAAAGACCTTATTTTAATGTTATGTTTGGATAAAAACTTTGTTATGTTTACAGTATTCGTTGGTCTGTATGGTTAGACGTGGTTATTGATAAAATTTTTGTTAAATATTACTGTTTTTTTGTCAATGTAAAATTAACGTAATATGTTAGAGATATGCTTGGAAAAAGTAGGAATAGGTTACGGTTTGTAGCAATAGCCTAGTTACTTTACTTCTGTTAAGTGTGGAACTTTGTTAATGTTAACTGTTTGTTAGTGCGTTTAGGTTTGTCGTTGTAATTATTTTCTTAGTTCATATTATACTATGTGTTACCATTTTTCATCTTGCAACATTTTATGTTACCATATATTCGCTGGTTTAGAATATAAAGAACTCATTTTGTGCTATGTTTATCCGAAATGATACTCGAAATTGCGACGTAAATTCAAGAGTGTTCATGTAAAATAACAATGAATGTATAGAGATATGCTGAATTAAAGTGTGAATTAGTTACGTTTTTTACGCTGTGCTAGCGTACTTTAGTGTTGTTAAGTATGGAACTTTGTAATGTTAGTAATTTAATTCGTGCGCAAGATTGTGTAGGGTTGGGTCATTTGTGCATCTATATTCTTAGTTTTGGTAGTGCTATGTTAGCTTTATTAATGTGGAAACAATGTTAGTTAGCATATATTTCGTTGGTTAGTATATAAAGAACTTATTTTTGTACCATGTTTATCCCGAAATGGTATCGATATGTACCTGGAATCTTTAGATCGAAGATCAAAAAGGTCATTGGACGGGATGGGTAGGGAGGACGGGGGGGAGGGAGGTTGGTTTACTGATGACTATTTTACTGCTTTTAAAATTTGGGTAAACTATTACAACTTTACTATGACATTTGTATTCAAAGAACTTATTTTATGCTATGTTTTGGATTAAAACTTTTTATTTGTTTGATACATTTGGATAAATAACTTTTGTGAAATTAATGCATATATTTGCTAGCAATTTTAATATTTATTTAAAGGTAAGATAAATTTTTTTGTTAAAGATTACTATGATAATGTAAAAACTTTGTTACGATAGCATATATTCTTTGGTCTGTATGAAAATCGGTCAAGGTTATGATGCATTTTATTTTTTCTAAATGTTACTGTGTGCCTTTGTAAGATTAACGTTAATATGTTAGAGGATGCTGAAAGAGTAAGAAGTAAGTTTACGCTTGCTTGCAATTGTTAGGTTACTTTACTGGTCGTAGTTGGGTGATTTTTTGTTAATGTAACAGTTTATTCGTGTGTCAGCTGTGTTAGGTTTGTCTTTGTACATTATTTTCTTAAGTCATATGATGCTATGTTAGCTTTATTGATGTTGAAACTTTATTACGTAGAGTACTTTTCGTGATCAGTATGATAGATGGGCTAGGTTATGATAAATTTTTTTGCTAAATGTTACTTGGGTCAGTGTAAGATTAACGTTATATGTTAGATTATGCTGGAAAAAGTAAGAATAGGTTACTTTTTGCAGGCAATGTTAGTTACTTTACTGTTGTTAAGTGTGGAACTTTGGTTAATGTTAACCAGTTTAGTGTGTGTAAGTTCTGTAGGTTTGTCTTTGTGCAGTTTATTTTCTTAGTCATGTTTACGCCATGTTAGCTTTATTGGTGTGGTGAAACTTTATTACGTTAGAGTATATTCGTTGTTCAGTATGATAATCGGCCAAGGTTATGATAATTTTAGTTAAATATTACTATGCCAGTGTAAGATTAACGTTAATTAGTTAGAGATATGCTTGAAAAAATATGAATAGGTTACGCTTTTGCAGGCGATGTTAATTACTTTACTGGTGTTAATTGTGGAACTTTGTTAATGTTAACAGTTTTATTCGTGTGTGTAAGTTGTGTTAGGTTGTCTTTGTACATTATTTTATTAGTTCATGTAACGATATGTAATCTTTATTGATGTGAAACTTTGTTAACGTTAGCATACTTTCACTGTCTGTATGATAATTAACCAATGTTGGGATAAATTTTTGTTAATATTACCATGTTAATGAAATTAACATTGTTATGTAGAGAGATTGCTTGAAAAGGTGAAAATACGTTACGATTGTGGATGACAATCTCAGTTACTTTGCTGTGTTGTGTGGAATTTTGTTAACGTTACAGTTTATTCATGTTTTAAGCCGTGTTCAGGTTTGTCATTGCTTAGTTAATTCATAGTTCACATGATGCTATGATTAGCTTTATTAATGGGGCAAACTTGGTTACGATAAGAGTATACTCATTGAATCTTTGTATAAAGAAGTTGATTTTACCGATGGGTAATTGTCCAATAGCTCCGTGAAACGTGATGAAAGCATTGAGTTTCCGCTAAATGGCGTGATCAAAGGATGGACAGAAGGTGTCCAGCTTGGTCGGGGCGATTGACTGATTTATTGATTTAGGTATGTAAAACGTTTCAATTTTAGTAAAACAATTTGACTTGAATCAATAGATCAATAGATCAATAGGTCACATATGGACAGAAGGGTTTCTGTGATAGTGGTTTGAGTTTACTGATTTACTGCTTTATTTTAGGGTATGTAAAACGTTACAATTTTAGTTAAAAAATTTGGGACTTGAATCAATAGATCAATAGATTCAATAGATCACGATTGGACGGGATGGGTGCTGGATGGTGGTTTGATTTACTGATTTACTGATTTACTGCTTAGGGTATGTAATAACGTTAACATATTTTAGTAAAAAATTTGTTCTTGAAGTAATAGTATCATGATAGATCAATAGATCAATAGATCAATAGAATAAGTAGATCATAGATTGGACAGTGAGGTGTGGCTGGATGGTGGTTTTTGATTTACTGATTTACTGCTTTAGGTAGGTAAAAACCTACTAAAAAACAAAAAGTTTTTAAACGTAAAAAAGAATAAAGAAATTTATTTGATTTATTTATATGTATTTAATTTATTTTTATTTTATTTCTTGATGGTTCTGAAAACCATGTATGTTCGAAATCTACAGATCCCAATAACATATATAAAAGACACCAATTTTTCATGTACACAAATATTAATTAACTCCGGCACCCGCACGGAGCCAGCAACCTGGTCTGCAGCTGTTCAACTTCCTATCCTTGAGTCATACCCTTCTTCATTCTTTCCCTTCTTTATTCATCTTTCATCTTTCCTTCATTCCTCCCTCGACCTCTGTTTTGCACTCTGGGCTCATTTTTGTAGTCAGGACCCCCCTCATCATGGGTTGTGGACTAGACAACCCTATACGGACTGTATATACCCTCATATTTCGAGCTCTACGGTCTCGATAACCAATTAAGGACACCTATATTGTTGTTATACGACTGATTATTAACTCGGCATCCGCAGGTGGCCTCTAGCACGGTGCCGAGCCAACTCCTTTCAGATCCAATATCAACTCTTTCTAGAAATCAACCTGAATCCTCTCACCAAAGGTTCAGCCAAATTTACGTACATCGTTCGATTTTTTAAGGGGATGGGGGTCCCCTTTCGGGGGACCCACTGGGGGACGTAACCTCGGTCTCTACGACGAGGTTACGTCACCATCTAACCACCCCTCCAAATTTTAGCCCGATACGATACTCTAACCATTGTAGATATATATCGAAGCCATAGGCTGAGCCGGAGTCGGCAACCATGCGGTGCGGACATGCGTGCGGTGCGGAACGGATGTCGAGCTGGAGTCGGGAGTGCGTTGTTGACGGTTTGATTTCGACTCAGATTCGATCTCCTTCGGAAAACTCAATCTTCGTATCCAAATTTCAGCTTTCTACTGAATCAATTTATTTTTTGATGGCTGGCGTCCCCCCTTAGGGGGTGACGCAGGGGTAATTATGTAATCTCGTCTACTAGGAGCATTGACAGACTTTCGATCTGTCAGCAAGGTGTTCGGTCGATCCGTAAGCCTAATCAACCGCAACAAGGGCGTAAGCGATATTTTGAGCTACGCTCTCGAGGAGTACCCCCTACTATACATCCTAGAGACTTGAAATTTACCCTGTTTCGAGCTTAACCCATACATAGATTATATTCCAAGTTTGAAAGCAATACCTCTATTCCTTCATATCAAAAAGGCTGGTCCCTCTCAGATGGCTGTATAACTACTATAATAATAATAATAATAATAATAATAATAATAATAATAATAATAATAATAATAATAATAATAATAATAATAATAATGAATAATAATAATAATAATAATAATAATAATAATAATAATAATAATAATAATAATAATAATAATAATAATAATAATAATAATAATAATAATAATAAAAAAAAAATAATAAATTAATAATAATATAATAATAATAATAATATAATATATGAATAATAATAATAATTATAAAAAAAAATTATGAAGATATTGAAACGAGCCTGAGTCGGAGTCGGAGTCGTGGAGTCGGAGTCGTGGAGTCGTGCAATTTTCCCGGAGCCGGAATCGGAGTCGGAGCTGCTGTTGTAGAAGGCTACCGATGCGAACCAAAGGAGCAGGCAGAGTCGCTGCAGGAGTCTCTGAAGAATACAGAACCGGAATTGAACTCGAAGGCGAAGGAGGCGCTGAAGCAGAGGCGCAGAAGGTAACGCAGAAGGAAACATATTAGATGTAAGAGAGGAAGGATGTACTGAAGGAGATAAATTAGATGTAGCAAGCATAGAAGGAAAATGTAGTAGAAGATGTCTCAAAATTTGGGTTCCCTTCGGCAACCCAAATTTTTACGATATAATAATAATAATAATAATAATAATAATAATAATAATAATAATAATAATAATAATAATAATAATAATAATAATAATAATAATAATAATAATAATAATAATAATAATAATAATAATACAAACAAACACACAGACAAACCTGCGGTTTGTCTGTCTGTCGGCAAGATAGACCTGCGGTCTATCTGACCTCCAAATGATCCCTCTTGCCCATAAGCCTAATATCTGCCACCCGGAACACATACAGCAAGGGCGTAGCGGCTACGCTCTCGGAAGAGGTACCCCCTATATACATCCTAGAGACTTAAAATTTACCCTGTTTCGAGCTTAACCCATACATAGATTATATTCCAAGTTTCAGACCGATACCTCTATTCCTTCATATCGAAAAGGGTGGTCAAGCTCAGATGGCCCTATCACTACTCCCGTCACTACTATCAGTAGCACAAGTCATCGGAAAACTATGGAATCGTTTTGTATTTACAATATTGATAATTTCAATAAAATTCCTGGTGAAGTGAAAATAGATTTCATCCTCAACGAATATTTAAAAACATCAAAATATTTCTACAGTACAATGAACAAAATAAAAGACCAGCTAATATATATATATATATATATAATATATATATTATATAGATTTACTATATAATATATATATATATATATATTTATATTATGATATGACATCTATATTATATATTCTATATAATATTATATATATATATATTGTTTGAAGTATTCTTTAGTTAAAATTGTTTTTTTTTTAACTAAAGATACCCCAAGGGTAACCGCGGGATGGCAGGTCAAGTCGGGTTCCCTCGGCCTTCCGTTGGGAACGCACAGGCGTTAGGACTATTCCCCCCCTCCGGGGGAGGGTCCTCTGGAACCCCCCGCTATTTGGTATTTGACGTGGGTGGCGGGTTCCTCCACCCCTCCCCTACGGGGTATGGAAACGTCTTTCCCCCCCCCCTTTTTTTTGTTTTTTCTTGTTTTTTCCGTCGGCTCGAGCCCCTAATTTGCCCGTTGTAATACGTTTACAAACAATATTATATATTACATATATATATTATAAATATTATATATATAATAGATATATATATTATATATATAATATATATATTATATAATATATATTATAATTATATATAATATATATATTATATATATTATATATAATATGTAATGATATATATATATCATTTATATTATATATTAATATATAAACCAACGTAAAGTTTAAAATACATTCCGATTAAAATAAAAACTAAAAAAATCTACCAAAGAGATTAACCTGAATTATTGACTTTTTTTGTGTAACGAGTACATTAAAGAAGGTCGAATAAATAAAAAAATTAAAATTAACTTCCTTGTGTTTCTTATAATGCGGGCGGTTCTGGAAAAAAATCTTTTTCATATTTCAGCATCTTGTAATTCACCATCTTTTTAACAACTGATCTTTCAACATTTTGTTCTAAACATCTTTTATCAGAATGTTTTTGTTTATTTAGTATTAACAATTTATTTAAAATACGCCCAATAATAAATCAGTTTCAGTAAAAAAAAAAACTTCATTTTCGAGACAAAACCAACAACACCCTACTCAAAGAAGTTTCACGTTAAGACTTGAAAAACCGAGCATTATTTGACAAAGTGGTTTAAAATTTTTCTAAAAATATATTACCGCCGAGTGAAGAAAACCTACAAGAGTAGGTTAGATTATTTTTTTGAATTATAACTTCAAAATACAATTTCCCTATGATTTTTACATTATGTTTTACATTTCCTTTCATTTATAATAAGTTAAAATCTTAAAAGTTTACTTTAGATCAAAAGTCAATAGCTAGCTTTTGCCATATATATAATAATAGTATATATAATATATATTTATATATATATATATAATAGATATATATATATTATATATATATTATATATTATATTATATAATTATTAAGTGTACAAGACCCACCACGGCTCACAAAGAAGCGACCACACTGGGCTGAAAAAATCAGCATCATGGGAGGGCCCTGTCATATATATATACTTTTGAATGTCAAGGAAATTTTGAATGATGAAATGAATATTCAGTCGTCAAAAATAAATAAAAACTAACAAAATTTATCCTTGCATTATTAATAGTCCTAACAAAAATCTATGTTATAAAGAATATTCACTTTTTGAAGATACAAGAAAATAAAGTTTACTGTTAAAGTGGGAGATTCAGATAAGATATGGGATATCTTTTAAAAGGTGTTATGGACCGTAAATGTAGAAAATTGATGACAGCGAAATAGGGGTCCAGATGGAACAATCAAGGGAAATATGATGAACAGATTGCGTGCGTGTGCGACGGGCATAAGTTTGCAAACTGGGAGAGGAGGGTTCTCGTGGACATATTAGTGACGGTGATGATATTTATGTGGGCAATACGAGCGTGCAAGTATCATTCATGTAAGCGCTTTCGTCTGTGAGGAATCACCACTCACCAATGTTCGGCTTTATGTTTCTGAGTTTCCCTCCACGCCGATCACTCGTCCAGCACTCTTGCCAACCAGATTGAAAGCCCTTGTGGGAGCAGGATTTAGATAATCAGGTTGAATGGGAGGCGCCTGTCGAATGCTGTATCCGGAGGTACCTGCAACAACTTCGAGAAGAGGAGGCGGCCATTTTTGGCTCATCTCTCTATCGTCGATTTCATTGCCAGTTACCCCTACAGGAGAGGTGGTCCAACATAAAATAATTTGTTTCTTACGGGGGTGGAGCAGCCGAAGAAGAAATTGTTGTACAGCTGATACCATTGCGTTTTTAGAATAAGGGGTTTTAGGCGCGCTTGTAGAGCGCTAAGCGAATCTGAATAAACCGACATAAGAGTGATCTTGGTAAGGATTAGAATTCGAGAAAAGGCAATCATTTAAACCGTTAATTCTGCTGTAAAAATTGAAGCATAAGGGAGGAGGGTATGGGAGACGTTGCGGTCAGGAAAGACATGCAAATTGCCCACACTGTCCTCCCTGTTTTAGAGCCGTCAGTAAACCCTGGAGTAAATTCATCGTGAACTGCGGAATGAGGCAGGAATGATGCTTTTAACAAGGCAGCAGGATGGCTTAGGATTTGGAAGAGAGAGAGAGAGACGAGAGAGAGAGAGAGAGTTTAAGAATAGAGAGAGAGAGAGAGAGAGAGAGAGAAAGAGAGAGAGAGGTCAGAGCCAAGCAAATGGTGGGAGAGGGGAATAGCCAAGGTGTGTACCCTTCGTCATAAGAGAAAGGCAGCACCTTTTGAAAAGGGATGTTGAGGAAATTAAAGATGTTATGAATCGTGTTTGCAAATGGCCAGTATTAGGATTTCTGATGGTACCTCCTGCAGAAATCGGTTGTCAGAGCAGACGTATTGGGGTTTTTGAAAACGAAGATAACTTGCTCGCATGATTATTCTTTCGAAGAGAGAGTTGCATCACATTGGATTCAACTTCAAGGCTTACCCGAGGGGACGATCGGAAGGCTCCAGTGGAGATACGGATCGCCTCATTTTGAATGGGATCTAACAGATGTAGTAGAGTAGGGGAGGCCTGACCATATACTACACAGCCATAGTCAAGCTTCGATCGGACTAGGGCGATATAAAGACGTAAAAGGGACTTGCGATCAGCACCCCAAGATTTTGAGGCAAGATGACGTAACAGGTCAAGGGCGCGATGACAAGTTGTTTTCCGGTGTTTAATATGCGGTGCATATGTTAAGTGGTCATCTAGGATGAGCCCTACAAATTTGACCTGTGAAGTTACAGGAATGGCTGAACCATATAAGGTTAAGTTCACTGGAAGAAGATGGCAAGTTCTTCGATTCCCTTTTTCTTAAAAGAGCACTGCTTGAAGGTTGTTGATGGAGAAAATGGATATCCATGGGAGTACCCATTGTTAAATAATTGTCAATAGCTTGAGTTGAAGTTGCCGTTCGAGAAAAAGCAGCCTGGCACCGGCTATATATAACGCAAGGTCATCAACATAGAGAGAAAAATTGACCGTCGCTGGGATAGAAGTAACGTAAATCCGAGAGCAAATAGAAGTACACTTAGAACACTACCCTGCGGAACGCCTTCATCCAGAGTAAAGTGGCGTGACAGAATATGGATGGATCTGTTTGACAAAAGGCATTTTAAATGAAAGAGGGAGTTGTCCGCGGAAACTGATGCGAATGGAGTTTAAGGAATAATCTAGTTCTCTACGTGGTGTGTTCTAATCTTTTTCAAGTCACATAGAAAGGCACCAAGAACCATTCCCACCAGTTGAGAAGGCTTCCCGGATGTCATTGGTTCTAGTTTAACAAGGGGTCCGCGGTCGAACGATTTTTGCGAAAGCCAAACTGGAAGTTTGAAAAAGCTTGGCGACTCTCCAGAACAGGGAGAAAGCGGCGCTGAAACCGATTTTCTCCATTAATTTTACAGTATGGCAGGTTCAGTGAATTGATCATTTGTATCCGCCAACTTTGGATCTTTCCCAGGTTTCCATTACAAAAGATGGAGTCCAAAATAGCATTGAAAACATGATTCGATTGCAAGATTCTGTTATATAGATCCAGCAAAAATGCTGATGCCGAGGGATGTATATGACGGATCATGATATACGAAATCCTTTGCTATTCGCCAGTGTCAGTTCGTGATACTCGCAAGTGTAAAAAGACGGTTGTAGGTATGATCTTCCCCTTTCGCTGTTGAAAAGTCTGCAGTTCAGTCTTAGTTCTCAATTTTTGAAAGGCTTCAGGATAGCGGAAAGAACTCGAGTGGCTAGCGAAACTATAGCCTAATGCATCTGCAACAGCAGCAGGAACTGTTAAAAATATATATTATATAATGTATGATATACCTTATATAATATAAATGATTAATTCTGAAATATATTTAGATATTTTCTTAATTGTTTTTAGTTTATATTTCTGGCCACCTGGAAGTTGAAGATTTGAAATAATGACTTTTTCTTAATAAAAAAAAACATTAAATATTAATATGAATGAATATTTTTATTTATTGGTTTTCATTCTGTTATATTAAAATAACATTATAATAATAAAAATTAAATATAAAAATAAATTTTAAGTGAACAGCTTAAAAAATTTATTTTTGATCCCATTTCACTTGCTGGTTTGTTTACATGCAAATCAAGCTTCAAGCGAAAGTCAAGTCATGCTTAGATCTGCAAAAAATGATGCAAGAAAGTGATTTGCAATAAAAATTAGGATTGGCAGAGTGCCAGACCCTATATAATATCTAAAGGAGCAAGACTTGTGTTCTTTGCTCTGCCTATTTAGGCAATAACAAAAAATATTATTAAAGAATCATCAACAAGTCAGTGGCCACTGATAATAAAAATAATAATACCTACAAAAAACTATATAATTTTTTATTTTTTTTTATGAGATAAAAACAAAGAAATATTTTGGCCTAGTACATACTACTCCATACAGTGAAGAAGGCCAAGTAGTATTATACAACAGGCCAGCCTAGAAGAGGGCCTTATCATTTCTCTATCATATATTCAGACAAAAGATGAAATTCAGTTTCCTACTTGGAAACTTCCAACAAAGGTGAGATCATTTTTTAAAGACTTGGGTTTTGTATGCTGACTAATCCAATCTTGGTCTCACATTCATTTGTATAAATGAATTAGAGGGTGAAAGGGGATCTAATTATTAAATATTAACCAATTTTGCTTTTAAAACTATAACTATAAAGTGAATAAAATAAATTATAAAATTTGTAATTTCATTTTAATAATAATATAATAATATAGAAGAGTCTATAAAATCCTATCCTTTTCAGAAATAGGATTGCTCTGGATTTGACCTCAATAAAGCATTTTGGTGTGTAACAGAAAAGAAGGAAATCAGCAAGTTAGAGGAGAAGAGTTTCATTTCCACCTTATATAAAAATATCTCCCTTAAATTCAATGTAAATTATTTATACATTTAAAATTTATATATAGTAAATTTTAAAACTAAAAACTTCTTTGAATTCTCCCCTTCTCTAATTATTTTCTCATATATTTTTCTATGCATTAAAATTTTCTTTGTTATGGCGCAGTGGACAGGATTAGTCCTTTCACGCCAAGTAATTCTGAGTTCCTTCTGTCTGGTATATGGTCTTAGAAAAATATATATAGGGCCTATTAATAAAACTGTATTAAAACTGTAAACATTGATAATAATAATAAATATAAATAGGTGTCTCATAAAAAAAAAAATTATAATAAATAAAATATAGCTATTACTGTATATTTAGTAGGTATACTTATGTACTATATAATAATACTGTGTATATTTATATTACAATATTACTACCTATAAACATAGAAAAACATATAAGCCGGTGTATAAAAAAAATATTATAGGCACAAAAATATGTACCATATACTATATATTCCAAGTTATAATATATTTATTAATAAAATAAATATTTGTTGAAGCCAACATAGGCCTAGAGACTGACACATATTTTATAACAAAAAAAATATACAGTACATAACTTATGTACTGTATAGTGTATACTATTTAAGTATTACTAGCATTATTAATATTAAACTTATTAGAAAAATATTTGAGTTGAAGCCACAGAGGCCTATATCGAGACTGACAATATACCATACTATAAAAAAAAAAAAAAAAAAAAAAAAAAAAAAAATTATTTTACAATATTAAAACATTTAGATAGGTTATTTTTTAATATGGATGTAGTGGACCCAAATGTAGAGTTAAAAATTGTTGAAGAAATGATTAGTGATGGGGCAAGCCCAACCTCATTATTTCAACAAGTTTTGACTCTCGTTAAAAGACGAGGAACCAAGGAGGTCCATTATTATCCAAAATTAGTTAATAAAAATTCCTAGCTAGTATAACTATATACACATGACGAAATAAAGGGTCTCATACATAGATTAAAAACAAACCTAAGATGAAATTTCAGAGCTGGACAATAAAATAATAAATGTTTTACGCTGGACTGTGAGAATTTTTACATTTGAAACCAGATTAAAATTTGTTCTCTGAAAAAAATGTGAATTTTATGCCTCAGCATTTCATCTTTTGATTTAAGTGGAACGGTGAAAATAAAATAAGCCCCTATACAAGAATATTTTCTTTCATAATAAGTCATATTTAAACTGTTTTCTGGTTTAAAAAGACCCGAACTTCAGCTCCCTGAATTGATGGAAAACCTGAAGACTTTGATAGATTTATAAAAAATTTGAAGAAATTATGAAAGAGAAAAATATAATAAATTTGCTAGGCATTCTTTGTCTAATGAAAACAACTCAAAGGCCAGCTAATAATTTAATACAAAAAAAGCCCCTATTGGCAGATTATGGATTCTCCATGAGCCTATGATTCTATGGCAAAAAATTCTGGCCTTAAAACAGCTCTTTCGCTCTAGCAACAAGTCTTTTACAACAATTTTTCATAGTAATAGAAAAAATCAATAACAATTAAAATTTAACTATCAATGACTTTTACACAGGACAGTGAGGCCTAATTAATAGTGAAGTCAGTAGATAGGCTTATAAAAATAAACTAGTAAAAGTGATTTGTCATACTTTATTTGTGGGTATATAGTTGCCAGACAATATCAAGCACCAATATAGATAAACATTACAAATAATCATAACAATCCAAATTTAGATGAAATAATTTTTAAATAATGGCATTTAGTCATATAGAATTGGAAGATGGGTTATGTATATATACAAAACAAATGCATCAGAGTGTTACACTAATAAAACAACATCACAAGTTGAAAAAAAAACAGTAGCTTTAGCTACTAACATTGATGTGAATCAAAAAACAAAAATAACAAACACTGAAACACAAAAAAAGGCTGGTTTGTTCCATTTGCTCAAACTTACAAACCGCAGTGATTTATCGGACCAATTAAAGTTATAAGTTGCCTCAAACTTTCAATAGACACCTGAAGGCCAAATTGCAACCAAATTGAAGGTAAGCCTTCGAGGTTGATATTAAAAGTGAAAGACCCGTCCGACAATCTTATTGTAGAATATCTTGGATAGCGTTTTAAATGCGAATGCGAAATGTAGAATTTGTAATCATAGGCACTCCTCGCACATTCTTTTATGTATTAAAAAAAACTCTAAGTGGACTAATTCGACTCAAAAAACAAAAAACAATAAAAATAAAATAATGTGCAAGCAGAAACGATCAACCAATGTTGTTGAACTAAATGTTACTCCTGTAGAAAATCCATCTTCAGAGCAAGAAGTTCCTTAAATGTAACAACTAGTCAAAATATAACACTTCCTACCTTCACCACCACTTGTATAAATAAAAAACAATAACAACCAAGACTTGCGGGTTTTATATGATTCTGGGTCTGAAATAAATTTTATATCTCAAACAGTAGCACAAAAAATTAAATATAAAGTTGTACAGTCTGAAATAATGCTTAATGTAAAGGGTTTCAATGAAAGCAAATATTACAAAACTTCTATTATAGAAGTTGATATAAAAATAAATAATAAAAATAACAGTATTGTTGCAGCTGTTGTCCCTTCAATACAAACCAGAGTGAATATACCTTCCCCTCAAATTGTAAAAGCATTTGATGAGCATAAAATACCTTTAGCTGATAAACACCTAAAAAATAAAAATAACAGGGAAATCCATATACTATTAGGTGTGAATGGAGCCCACATAATACCAATAAATGCATGTTCATTTGGTTTAACAAACAACAGTTCATTGTTATATTACACTTCTTTAGGAATCTTATTAGCTGGGGACTTGAATAAATTAATAAAAAATTTGCCATATTTGAAGTATATAAAGAAATTTACTGAGCAGGCCGACTTGCTCGCAAAAAATGTCAAAATAGAGAACAAGATTGAATGACTAGAAATGGATTACTCTATCACATCTCTAGCTCAAATTAATAATACTAGCTTAGAATTGGATGAAGATCTAGTAAATAAAAATTTAAATGATTTATTAAATTATGATAGTTTTGAATGTCCTAAAAAATTCTCAGAGCTAGATATGGAACTTATAAAATTCTTGATTATAAATACAGATGTAGATATGGATACAGGTCGGTTGATTATGCCTTGTTTATGGAATAATAAATTAATAAAATTTTTGCCAAATAACTTTTATTTAGCTAATTCTGTATTGAAATCAATACTTAAAAAATATAAAAAAGAGCCTCTAAAATTAGAAGCGTATAATAATGTCATTTTTGACCAACTTAATCAAGGTATCATTCAACCTGTTGAAATAAATACAGTAAAAAATAATAACAAAGTTTCATTTTTAGCTCATAATGCAGTTTTTAGAGATCATGTAGAAACGACAAAATGCAGAATTGTATATTTGTCGAACCTATGTGATAAAACTCAACCAACTAATTTATCACATAATAATGTTAGCTTACCAGGACCTAATTTAAATAATAGATTGGATATCGCATTAACACTACTTAGGTTCAATCAGTATCTGATGGTATTCGATTTGGAGAGGGCTTTTCACCAGATTAAATTGCCTTTAAAGGATACAGAAAAATTCCATTTTTTTTGTGGTTTCAATTAAATATAAAAGAAAATGATTTTAGTATTGTTTCTTATAAATTAATGCGACTTCCTTTTGGTGTATTAGATGTAGCCTTTCCATTCTCATGGTAGCACTTTATATAATATTAATATTGCATGTTCATACTTGTGATGAGTTTGAATATGAACTTAGGAAGATTTTGTATAACCTGTCTTATATGGATAACTTAGGTTATTCTTCATCTTCTGAAAGTGAAATTATTCTTGCTTATCATAAGTCTCATGTAATATTTAACAATTATGGGTTCAATTTGCAACAATATTGCTAGTAATTCACCAGAGTTTAAAAATTAAATTATAGGTGAGTTAGACATAATAGAGTGTGGCTCTCTCTGAGTCCTATAAATGATCACGTTAAAACTGATTTGGGCCAATTGATGTGGATACTCATGTGATACCTTGTTATAATAAAAATAGTGAAATGGACCCCAAAGCAAACACTTTGAGATCATTTTTCTACAAAATGGTCTATTTGACCCACTAAATTGGGCTTCCTGGTAAGAATAGAGCTTAATTTATTTTTACATAAACCTGCAAAATATACAAAGATTCAGCTGGCGACACAAAACTAGAGTAATTTACTAAAAGACCAAGATAGCGTCGTTGTGTTCATACGATTCAAAAGCCCAAAAACCTTTGAATAAAAACATGTTATTGGGGATTATGCTTCTTCATATAATATTATAGCATTTGACTGATGCTATGTAAAGACATTTTATGGTAGGTTCTTATACGTTACAAATACAGATAATAAGACTGCCATTTTTAATGTTGCAAAATAATAAATGAATTTCAAACAAAAATATAAAGAAATCTATTCCAGTTTTGGAAGCATTGCGAGTTAAAATTTGAGCTCAGTGGTCTAATAGAAATGCCTTGACCAATTTAACTAACACTTTCACACCTTTAAAATAATGAATTACATTTATACTTTACTGAATTCCAATTGGTAACACTTGAATTGGATTCATAAATAAAGTGTTCAGAAATTAAAACAAAATAGAAAGAAAAGGTAAACCATTATAAATAATCAGCTGAATTTTATTGAAACTGCATGTGAAAAACACCCGATAACTTTTCATCATTGTGAAGGATCTCAGAATCCTAGTGATTATGTTACTCGATGTGTTTCATATAAGTATTTTTATTTTAAAAAATTCCACTTATATCCAGTAACCTATATTAAAAACAACAATAATGAAAGGTTAAAAGTCACTGTTCCAAATCCCTTTATAAATAATAGTACAATGTTTAATATGTATAATAATTCAAACCTTTTTCTTTTTACCCTTATTTAAATTAGATAGGTTTTCTTCTTTGAAAAAACTATTTAAGGTTTCACACTATGTGAGAAAATTTATTCAAATTTAAGCTTAAAGTATCATGAGGAAAAACGCCCACTTTGTTATTCCATTGTGAACCCTAATGCAGATATGTCTCATTATGAAAAAGTTGTAATGTCAGGTTTAGGCAATATTCAACTAGAAAATATTTTCAGAAACATATCAGTATTTAATAAATAAACCAAAAAAATAATAAAGAAACAATAATTTGGTCACACAACTCAATCTTTTTCTTGATTAAAAACCAATATATATTAGAGTAGTAAATTTGCAAACTTAGATGCTGATTTTAATCAAAAAAATCAATATTGGTGAATAAAAAATCATTCACTATACTGATATAATTAATTAAGAGTGTATTGTAAAATAAGAAACATTGCAGGTATAGAAACTTCTAAGCTAGATAAGAAAGTGAAGTTATATTTCCAATAGCATAACTTCAGTAGTTAAGAAAAAACATTAAAGACTGCATAAAATGTAAATTAATGTATGGCAGAACAATAAAAATTAATCAGAACCATTACAAAGATTATAGGATAAATCCATCTCAAATTCCATTTAGAGAAATATTCATTGACCACATTGGACCTTTTTAATATAAAAATAAATAATGTAGTAGAGAAGATTTACATATTAATTATAACTTGCACATACACAAGAGCTGTAAACCTTGTTCTATGTAAAAATGTAGATAATAAGTCCTTTATTTCTGCTTTTCAATTTCATGTTTTTGACTTTGGATTCCCACAACTTATAGTTAGTGACCAGGGAAGTAGTATATTAAGCTCAGTGCAAATTATTAAAAACTTTCTTGATGATGTAGATGTTAAAAATTATTTAACTCTCCATAATATTAAGATTTTAGAGTTTTCACCATACCCTGGTAAAGCTAGTTTTCTGGGAGGTTTAGTTGAATCTTTAGTCAAACAGGTGAAAAATATAATATACAGTGCTATAGGGAAAACATATTAGAGCAGGATGATTTCTTTATTAGTTAGGGAATCCAACATCTGTATAAATAATAAGGCCCGGTAGCATTTAAGCCTCAATGATTTAAAGAAACCCTGAGGTGATCCCAAATATTCCCTATTTGCAAGTAACACCTGGAGATTATTGCGGAAGGATATGAGTTCACCAGCTCTGTTGCTGCTTCTCATTATTTCATGATGGTATGAGATCATTCATGATGATCCTGATTGGTCTCCCTGTGAACCTGATCAGGATCAGTTATATTTGACTTTTCAAAAATACAGAAAAGTGAAATCTAATTTGAATGATTTGTACTATGATGAATTCTTAGCAAACCTACAATATCTTGCCACTAACCAGCAAGATAAATATAAAAAAAACCACACACTTCACTGGGAGTTGGAGATGTTGTAGCCATTAAAGAAAAATTTTTGTAAACCATACTTTTAACAGTATGGGACAGTACAAGATTATTGAAAATTTAGTTTAGAAAAATTTTTTGTAAAAAATATAAAAAACTCCACCAAGAAACAATAACCCGACACATATTCGGACATAATCTTATTAATAAAAAAGCATAACAAATTTCATATGAAAAAATCATGCCAGAAAACAGTTTCCACACTAATGCATAATAAATAAGTGATGCTGGACAGCAGGGTGGTAAAAGGAAAGGCTGCAGTTCCAATGTAGAGAGCTACATAAATAAGCTCTTAGACCAAGGGACAACTTTAATATCTCCAACTTATTATAATAGTCAAAATAACTATCTATGTCCTTTGTTTCCAGAACATGATTTATACTTTGAATAAAAACAATCGGCAAAATAAACTTTCGGTTTCAAAATTTAGGTTACATATTCATCAAATAATTAAATTCTTAATACGATTTTTATTTTTGGGTCCCCTCCTAGTGCCTAACATTAAATGTTATTTAATGTGTTGATTTCTTAATATATATTTATATTTGTTAATTCTTATATATTTATAGTTTTTTTTTTTGTTGGCTGGTTATTTTTATATTATGGGAATGGAAGACGAAGCTGTTGGAGGTGAGAATGAGTGTTAAGAAAAAAAAAAACAAATTAATATGTAATAGAATTGCAGAATATTACATTTTATATGTTGTTCCTACTATAAGGTATATAATAATATTTATAAACGCAGATGTCTCAGATTTTTTAATTCGGCTTTGTGCAAAATATATGATAGAATAATTTTTTGAAAAATATACACAACAATATAAATTTTGTTACATGAGTATTGATAAACAACATTTAAAAATAAATAATTCTATTATTATTAGATCCCGTATTATTACTTGCTGGTGTAATACTGTTATTATTATGTAGACCAAAAATAATCATGCTTAATTCAAGCGTATACGTCTCAAGTCAATAGTACTTTTGTATCTGACACTAGATTTTTATATAGACAAAGAACAGAATTATGAAATTGATTTGCAAATAAATATAGAGACAGATAATTTAATTTCGTGATGGAGGGGCACAGGGTGGGGTCCTTCCCGAAAACATCTCGAAAAAATTTATAATAATCCGGTATACGAAATCTCAAAGAGAGACAAAGACATTAAGTATCTGTGTGCAGTCGCTGTACCTATTTTATGACTAAATATAACTAGATAAATAAATTATTATAAAGAATCATCATAATCAAGTTCTATAAGTTGAGCCACTGATTAATAATAATAATATAAATTATAATTATAATACCTGGACATAATAATAATAACGTATTGATAAGAATTTCTTTAGTCATTTTTAATTTTTTATTGAGATATTAATATAAATAAAACAAAGAATATAATTGTGGTGATATATATATACCTAGTATACAATCATCATATCTCCATTACTCAAGTGAAGAAAGGCCATATAAGTATTAATATTATACAAACAGGCCATAGATATATACCCTAGAAGAAGTGAGCCTT
>JABUQX010041055.1:47500-62469 GCA_015478945.1 Trachelipus rathkii | reverse complement strand
GTTATAATTGGTTTAAGTTTAATATAGTATTTATAATGTATATATATATATAATATATAATATTAATATATTATATATATATATATATAATTAATATATAATTAATAATATTATATAATTAATATATAAAATATATATATAATATATAATATATATATATATAATATATATATTATTATATATTAATATTATATATATATATATATTAATATTAAGTTATATATATTATATAATTATATATAATTTATATATATATATATATATATTAATTAATCGAGGCAGCTACCTAAAAGCACTTCCATATCTGCAATAAACACTACAATATGAATACTACGGTCTATATATATACATATATATGAGGAAATCCTTGTAAATTTTATAGTTATATGAATATGTAAAAGAGAATAAAAGTCGAAAATAAATTTAAAATAAAATTAAAAATTGTTTTTTTTTTTGGGGGGGTGAAAGCTATCAGCTCGATATAAGCGGGGGGACATATAGTATATATTATTATATTATATAATAATATATATATATATATATATAATTAATATTAATAATATATTAATATATATTAATTATATATTAATATATATATATATATATTAATATATAATTATATTATATATATATATATATATATATATTATTATATATATATTATATTATATATATATATTTTATATATATATTAATATAATATATATTAATTATATATATTATATATATATATATGATTTATAAATATTTTGTAAAGGATTTTACATACTCAGGCAATGAGTAAGGTAGTGAGCTTCGAGAGCCGACGGAACATACAGTAGGGGGACGTTTTCCATACCCGTAAGGAGGCAATGGAGCGAGGTAAACGTACACGTGACACCTCACAAATACAAAAAAGCGGGGGTTCACGTGAGAGACCCCTATACCCGGAGGGGTGAAATAGAATACTAAATACCTCACCGTTCTGATTATTTCATCCAGATGAGCCTATGAGGAGACCCGTACTCCTGCCATCGAGTGCGGTATATCTCGACTTTAGGTGGAGTATTTCATTTTAGTTAAAAAGTAAAAACTAAAATTTCTCAAAATAATTAGTTCATTAATTTATATTTTAACGACGTATATCGTATAAAAAGTCTCTAAATAGACTTTCTACTATATATATATATTAAATTATTTATATATATACAATATATATTTTTTTTTATTTACATTATTTATTTTTCTCTTGTCAGAACTTATGATGTAATCTATTATTGATTTTTTTTTCCGGTAAGCACTTAATATTGTATAGTTTATTATTTTAAAATATTAGGATTGTGGCTCTTCTATATAGAGGCTGATATATATATATTCTATATATATATAATATATATATCAAATAATTATATATATATATTATATATATTAATAATTAATATATATGATTATATTATATTATATATATATATTTAATTAATATATAATATATATATTAATAATAATATAATATATATATATATATATATAATATATATTATATATATATATCATTACATATTAATATATATAAGTATATATAAATATATATATAAAAATTAATATTAATATATATATATATATTATATATCATATATATAATTATAATATATATATATATATATATCATAAATCAATATATATGATATATTATATATTATATATATATATTAATATATATATATATATATATAATTATATATATAATATTATATTATATATAATATATATATATCATTCTTATACTATATCTACTTTCCATTCATACACTTTAATCATTATCACCAAGACTAGGTGGTAAAGGTTGAGCGTATAATTTTAATCTGCGATAGGAGTGAATAAAAGGAGAAAGAGAGAGATATAAGAATATTGCAGATATAATGTCACGAGAAAATCTTGACGAGAGTACAAAAGAGACAATGCTAACAAGGCTCTTTTACAACCGAGCTCTTTACTGTTGGTATCTTCATTTATAATATAGGTACATCGGAATTTATCTTCTCTGTCTCTGGCTATTTGAGTGATATGTGTTGATATCCATCGGAGCACTTAGTATGATGGTTTGCACTGTTGAATACTTGCGCCATCGTGCGTAGAATTCACACATATTGGTATATAGTATCAATCTCTAGAACCATGTAAATTATTGGCGTTCAATATTAACTTGCCTGTGGAACTCTCATCTACGCGCCGCAGGCTAAGGTTCTCACAAAAATTAAACTACCCCTCTCTCTCTCTCCTTCCCCCCACCTCTCTATATATATCCACTTGCCCACCACATTGCTCAAAGTGCTCTGATGTGTCACTGAGCACTTTTATATTCTCGATTTAAATTGAGCTTGTTAGAGTTAGTCCTATAACTTTCATCTTTTCTCTCGCATTATATTAACTACAAGACACTACGATATACACTGAGACGCCTAAATACGGGCATTCGATAAATTATCCTCTATCTGGATCTCTATACCTAGCCGGTCGGTTCCCAGCCACTCGCCACTATACATCTAGCTATAACTCACAATATTATAAATATATATATACATACACAAAATATACATTCTTATAATATATATATATTTACCTTTCCCACATAAGACCAAAACCACCATCTCAACATACTTTCATTTATTTACTCTATAATATATATATATATATACGTTTAACCCACCTTTGACTTCACATCACACAACTAATCTTCATAATTTATATAACTTTATATATATTATTTATTATCCTCATTTATATCATGAATTCATTCTAACTACCTAGCACTCCCTTAAAAGAATATGTCACATCTGAACTAACATTGAACTTTTAGATCTTATACTTCTTATTTACAGACCAATAGTTCACTACTAACAGCATAACAAGTATTAATAATCATATCAGATATATATATATATTATATATATGGTAACATATCAATAATATCACCATCTATTATATATAGCAAGATCTCTCACCTGAACTCAATATGACTATAGTCACCTTTTAAATTATCATCAAATCACGATTTAATTTCACCAGCCACCTTCCTACCAATTACAATATATACTATATATATTATAATATATTTATATACTTTCCTACTTACACTCGTGCAATATCATCTTAGTCCCTTCTCATCCAAATCATAATATACCTATCACTAAATTTTATAAAACTTAGACATCTTGATTCCATCTGACTGCATTCATATACACATTAGCTAAACTAACTTCTAAACACTCAGAGAGAATGAGTAGACTTAGTTCCTTACACTCAATCCAACCATGAATCTTACTCTTATCTAGCGTTCACTTTTCAACCTCACCTATTACTACTTTTACACACCCTGCCATTCATCTTCTACAAATCCATCTCAAACTCTCATTAAGTAAATTCGCATTATATATACTAACAACATATTTCAATCAATATCTATCCATAATAATAGCTAGGCAACATCGAGCAACGTTCAACCATTGCTTGCGGTATCTGCATTTCACTCCATCATTTTCTATTATACAACATATAATTTATCTCATGACAATATCTACCCATTACTCATAATATTCTTAATACAAACCCCTAATCCATTAATTAAACAAATAATTGTTAAATTAACCAAGGAGATAATTAAAATAACATGCCTCACTTATATTAATACTCAATCATACATTATAAATACTAAACACATGACTTTGTATAGCTTCTATTTACTAACATTACTTTATAATGACAATCAAGCTGACATCACTATCGTCAATATACTAATACTTTTTATTAAATATTGCCTTATTCTCTAAGATGAAATTTTATTTCCTTAGCTCACTATCATGCTGCTAGAAACCGTCTTCGTGAAGCTGAAGATACATCAAATTTGGAATCAGAGGGCGAATGCACCAGGCCCCACAAAAGAAAAATGAAATACATACGCCGCCTTGGAGAACAATCTAGTAGTGAAGATGATGAGATTCTTGCAGGAACCCAAATGAAAATTGCAATCAATTCCTATATATATTATATATATAATATATATATACTATATATATATATATAATATATATATATAATATATATATATATTAATATATAAATATTATATATATATATATAATTAATATAATATATATATTATATATACTATATATTATATATATATATTATTATATATATAATATATTATATATATTAATATAAATATATATATATATAATATATATATATAATATATATATATATATATATATATATATATATATATATGATATATATCATATATTAATTATATATATATAATATATATACTATATATATATAATATATTAATATATATATATTATATATATATATATTAATATATTAGTAATTAATATATATATATATCATAAAAATATATATTATATATTATATAATATATATATATAATAATATATTATATTAATATTAAGCCAATGTCGTTGAAATCGATTATTTCTATGAACATCACTTAGGAGTTTTGTTATTCACACGCTCACTATAATGAAGGGTATTCAGAAGTAAATCCAACAATTTTTTATTCCATGAGACCTATGAGTGGTTCCCTATCTATATATTTGTACTCTAAAGAAATCAGTAAAAATTTAAGTCAAGCATTGCAACTCGTTTAGTTTATAAATGTTATGCACTATTTATTGTTCTGATTTGATCAATCAAACAATTTATATTAAGTAGGTAATAAATGGACATTGATAGCGCGGTATCATTAATTTAATCTACTTAAATAAGTTATGACTGAGAGCGATTTATATATAATTTCTTTTAACACAATTTATCATGAGTACTAACATAAATGATCAATATATGAATTACACGGATATAAGTCATGCACATAACTCATGTATGTTGGTTTAGGTTCACCTCATTCACTGAGAAGTGAATATATTGCACCATAGAACTACGACTACATATAGCGTCTCAATTTGAGCACAGACATCATTGTTTTTCTGAAGGAACATAAAATTAATAACTCATAACAATATAGCGATGTTAAATTTCCAGTTAATAGTGAGTTAGTCACTCTGTTATGTACCTATGATTGAGGATATCGAGCTGGATTTACCTAATAAGCAGTCCACACACCATATTAAATAAACGTTAGTAAAACATAATGCTGATTTGAATAGATACTTAGGAGAATTTAGATGTAGGATGAGATCTATAAATAGCATATAATACAATGGTATATTAGTGCGGGAAGAAACAAGCAGTATTTCTGAGGACAGTTAAAATGAAAATTTATAGTTTGTAACATTACTTAGCATGCCAGATAGGATAGGATCGTGCTTTCAATGTAACTGTGGGCCAAAGTAAACTGAAAAATTCCATGAGCTCACGAGAAGAGACATTTTTAAGTTATATATATATAAGAAAAGTTCAGTAGAAATGCAATATTAAGCAGAGTAGACAATAAAATGTAAACTGAATGTTGGAGATACAAGTATGTTCTGCAAAGAATATTTCGTATGGAAAAAAAGAGTAGCTTGATTGAGTAAATGAAAAAGAAGAATCTTAGAGTCAAGTATGATATATACCACCGAGTGCTATGATCTCGTACAGAACTAATTTATGAGCCATTTAGAGAAAGTTCAGCTTCAATACCTACCGTGTATCATGAGAGGACAGAAAATTAATAATAGTACCTTGACGTAAGTATTAGTCGTTACTCTTGCTGTTGCCGGATCAACAACACAAATCCCTATACCATATGCACGCTAGAGGCATATACGAGAGGCATGGAGTGTCAACTAAGAGCAATACCGTAGCTATAGGTATCATAGCTTATATGAGATCACTTATAGTTATGACTATATGGTTGTATGTTACAGTGCGAGACAGATCTCAAATGTATATAGATCCAAGAAATTCTTGAGAAGTAGTACACGAGATAAACTAAGATAGTACAGGCTACTGAATTAAAATTTATTCACTTTAATATATATTATTATATTATATATTAATATATAAAACTAGGAAGATAAGAATTGGAATAAAGTTTGTGGTGTATTTATTCTTTATGAGATGAGTCAAAGAAAAGTATAACACACACTGATCAAGGAAGAATATAAGGCAGTAAGTATGGTATAATATTAAGACAAGTTAATAATAAAAGGTAAAAGAATCCTATGCCATGGTTTGCTATACCTGGAACTGCCTACCTTATCACAACATTATATTATAGTATATGAACAGAGATAGAAAGTGTGAGACTATTTGCATTAGTTAGTCGATCATGCATGGTAGCATTATATCAAAGTTAATTATACATACTAGAGGGGATAGTTAGTATAGAACATAAGCTATTATCATTAGCAATTGGAAGTACTGATCAGCACTCACCTGTCATTAGCATACAGGACTAAAGGTAGAGAACGCAGCTTCAATTTCTCTAAGAGCAGCAGACTAGATAGATACCGCTCCGCAGTGGTTACAAATTGGTAACGTCTTGCAATATGTCGTCATCATCTCACTACTGCGCCATCTGTGTAATAAAGTACTGATAGGTCCAGTGATATATAATAGTCCACACTTAGTGGAAGGTGACCTGTATATGAAGCAATAAGCTCATCTCATACATACATCTCGCAGAGCAAAGCTTTCGCCCTGTCAGTTTGCGAGCTTGTCCACAGTCTTCCGCATCAACCCTACTCTCCTGCCAGCAAGCGTTACAAACCGCAACACCTTCTCATGGACTACGATCTCACACAGTAAAAGCACTCTCATATGTTGCATCGGATGAAGGCAGAGGGAGGTATGGGGACTTGCACTTCACGAAGTTGAAGTAATCATGCACATATCAAGCAACTCGAGTTATATGGTTTTCCGGGCTACTTTGTCGTGAAGATACTTAATCGCAACGAAATACTCTCTGGAAATTATGTCATTCGACAAGGTTGCGAATTATTGATAGTGGCCCCAGTAAGAACTTTAGAAGCCACTTCTACATATCAACCTAGAGAGCAAATCATACTTCGAAAATTGGCAATGCCGAGTCTTCTGTGGCGCGAAGAGATGTATGTATGTGGCTTGGCTTAGCACACAAGAGTATATGGTTGTAGAGCAGATAAGAGAAGACTGTGAGGAGCGCGCGACGATTTCACCAGTAAAGTTATACCAAATATTTTCATGTCACAATCAAGAATCAAATATCCAAAAGACAGCTGTAAACTCAAACATTTGAGTACATTATAGTATTTATATAACATTGCTCTATATTTAGCATAAAGAACGGTTTAATATGGGCTCACTACAAGAAAATGATAATAACTGGCATTAGTTTATTAAGCAAGGTCATTGAGATGATAAAAAATAAGGTATTGTACTCATCGATACATATTTAAGTTAGTAAATTAATAAGGCAAAATAACGCTAAGTACTATAGTACAACTATTTATATATTCAATAGAGAATTTCGTCACCGCACTAATATCGAGACTGACAGATGTCATAACACCTGAAAGACCTTATAATAGCCTCACTAATTAGAATTAACAGTATGACATAGGTTCTAAAGTCCTTATTAATGACACGAAAAACTTAGTCCTGATAATGTAAATAAGAGCTTTAATAATATTTTATGCAACATCCTTTATCATATCACCATATAATACCGTGCACTCATGGAATGGAATCTTCTTGATATTCGCTGACCAGGTCACGCAATTTAAGTTCTACAAACTTTTCCGCGTGTGAAACATCCTTATAGTATATGGAGTAATGAATGTAAGAGAATGATTATATATTATAAATTCACATATAGACAGTTTAAATGTCATTAAGCTTGACGTTTATTCCTAGAAGCCTATACTGACTGTACAGCCCGTATTTGGCAATAAAATTCGACTCACAGTAACACTTATCGAATATTGTAATAAAAAAAAAATTACATAATACACGATCAAATCAAGAGTATAACAGAAAATTTGAGTATACACCGGAAACGGCCGTATTAGCTCACGCACCGTTACGGATCAGCTGACACCTTGTTAAAACAATGCAGATAATTCCATCTATTCCTGGTTATAGGTAAAACTACACCGAGGGTTTTTCTTGGCTACATTAGAACATGTTACCATTATGATGGTAAGTTATTAGGAGAATTTTATATATATATATATATATATTAATATCAGAAGATAGGATATAATATATATATATAATATATATATATATATATATAATACATATATATTTATATATATATATATATATATTATTATATTATATATATATATATATATATAATATATATAAATATAATATAATATATATATATATAATATATATATAGAAATACCTAATTTGATGATATATTAAATTATATATGTACAAAATGATAGCCTATATACGCATATATATATATATATATATATAATATATATATATATTATATATATATATATATATATATATGATATATATTATATATATATATATATTAGGGGAATGGGCCGGGATAGTGATTAAGCCGATAGGCCGGATATCCGGATATCCGGCTGGAAGTTAAAACCGGATACACCGGATATCCGGCCGGATATCCGGTTCGGATAGCCGGCAGTCTGTTATATATATACCGGTTTGTAAGTATAGCAGCAGGACTCCAATATTTTCTGAAAAAATTCTAAGTCCAAAATCAATATATCGATAATGTTTATAGGTCCTATATATACTAATTATATTACATATATTATAGTTATATATATTATTATTAATTATTATATTATTATTAATTATTATTATTATTTTATTATTATATTATTATTATTAATATACATATCGAATAATTTGATTTTTGGACTTAGAATTTTTTCAGACAAATATGTAGAGTCCTGTGCATATATTATATAAGGTATATCGTATATTATATAATATATATAATAATATATATATATTATATAATATATATATATTATATATAATTGATATATATATATATATATATATATTTATATATACAGGGCTGTCTCACAGTATGTTACAGCGGTGTATCAACGTACGGGATGTTTAAGTATGAAAATGTGTAGGAATATAAGTTCGATTATTTAATCATTAAGGAGGATGGGATATGTTACGTTGGTGTCTGAGCACGCGCAATACGAAAACCGCGCACAAACATGCGAATGTCAAATGGGATGATTATTTTTTTATGCTTTCTGTAAATGCATCAAAAATGAGGTGGGCTGTTCTCTCGACATTTTTTGATTAACGGTTCTTAGTTTTCCAGGCAATGTAAGTCATACGCTCAATGTCACCAAACAATAGTTTTAACCGTGAATGTGGAAAAGGTTGAAGAAACATAGTATTCAGAAGCTCAATAATATCGAATAATCTAATGTAATAACGTTGTTAAAATAGTATCATAATAAATTTACACCTATGAATCTTATCAACAGCATGCAAGAAGGGAGAAAAACGTCAGG
This sequence comes from Trachelipus rathkii, assembly GCA_015478945.1. Lineage (NCBI taxonomy): Eukaryota > Metazoa > Arthropoda > Malacostraca > Isopoda > Trachelipodidae > Trachelipus > Trachelipus rathkii. Next base: position 53,011 of record JABUQX010041055.1, on the reverse strand, counting down.
TCGTTTTTAACTTGTACACAGACAAGTAGGAGAGGTATAATATGACAGAGAGCTGATTGTATTATCGTAGTATACAGATCAATTCAACTTGACACTTTGCGATATATGAGGTACATCAGTCACTATTCTTCTATAGCATGGAGACACCAATGGTCTCTCATTCTGCGCGCGCATCTACGTCAATGAAAGCTCTTGCTCATCTTCCCTCGGTTCGATTCTCCCTTCTCCTACATCTGCGTTGGTCACTCTCTCTCTCGATGCGCACGTCTCGTCACAGATTTCCACCCGGCGTAGGTTACCTCGTGCGTCATTAAATTCCGCGTACATGTCATGCGGTCTCTCTTAAATGCATTATCTCCTCCCTCTCCTCACATCGTACTAATCTCTAGTTCCAGGATCGGTTATTATAGCTCCGGAGAGTAGAGAACTGACGTACAGGCCATGGAATATGGATACCATATATTATTACTACGATTACTATCTTCTCAACGGAAAGTTCTTAGTGAGGTAGTATATCTGAGTCACTAATATATATAGTCATTACAATTTGATAGTGGATTATAACACTATAATAATATATATATCACTCTCATCACATGTATAGTGATTATATAATATATATACTATACTTCGTTGATGTAACGTATTAAATGGAGTATATCATCTACAGGAATAGGTGACAACAAACTACGGTCTGGGAGTGAGAACTCGAGAGAGTAACGCCAATCCAGCTTCAAATACTACCTAAGCACTACAGAGAGTTGAATCACCGAATTCACCATTGCTCGTGCGCAATGCGTGGGTAGCAAATTATTAAGGTGCGGAAATGTAAAAAAAAAAAAATAAAATTATAATAAACACTAAATATAAATTAAAAAAAAAAAAATATAACAAATAAAAATAAAACTAAAATATAAAAAAACGTAACAATTAGGATTAGCAGAGCGATAGGATGATAAGTCTATGTTTGATATAGAATGCTATGTAAAAATTTTAGTTAGTTGGGGAATATTGATTTTGTTTCTAGAAAAAAATGTCTGAATTTCCACACTATAAATAAAAATAAAAATTTATTGTTTAATAAATTATCAGAGTAAAAATAATTATAGTAATATGAGGATAAAGCCTATTTAAGACCTTTTATTAGTTACTGCGTAATAGAATATACATATAGACGTGTGCGTCAAGAGATATAAATATTTCGCAAATAGTTCCTGAGGATAGCTATTTCTATTTTATTAATTGTAAACTAATGAGAAAGCCAGCAACAGCCGGCTGTCATCCATTCTCTGCATGTCTTCACACACGATGCAAACCATGAATAACACAATGAAATAAATGGCTACATATGGATAAACAATGATTGCATGCACACGAAGAGACTGTCGAGTAGTCGGGTTCTCTCCTCGGAGCACTCTTTCCAGACAACGGCGAGGACACCCATTGCCGATCAGAATAGGGTACGATCTGAATTTTTCACGCGCGCGTTGTTATAAGCAGAAACGTTCAGTTCGAGCGTCGAATGTACGCGGAGAGAAGGGAGCTCTTCTCCCGCGAAGTCACTGTCGCAGCTGATTGAGGTAATTATATGTTGCCTGCGGCGGTTGTTACCTCCGCCCCTCTCTCGAAAACTCGTCGTAACTCCTATGGCAATGCCAACTGTGGGCTCGGGCGGTCGTTAGTGCGATGAGTATACGTTTGTGTGCAAAAATCGCTTGTCCAGCCAGCTCTGGCGAGCATTCCTTGTTTTCCCCTTATATTATAAACTCCGAGCAACTTCGAGCGCCCTACATTGCTGTGTAATACCTTTTATAAATATATATATCATATATATATATATATATAATATATATATATATTTTATATATATATATATATATATATATTTATTATATATTACCGACTCATTATATTTCGTCACCTGAGGACGTACACTGAGGTCACTCAGTGGCATTAGTTCAAATGTATAATCTGATCATAAATCACAAACTCACAACTCTTGAAAGTTAAATAATTCACTCATACACATTATTTAAACGTATATATATATACTCCATACATTTGTAGGTTACTAACATTTAATCCTCCATACTGTGTCCAACACTGCTTCTAAAAACATAGAAATTAGCCTCGAATTTTGTGTATATCTCATTACAATTTCTAACTATTTGAATTTCAATTTTTTTTTTCTTTTGTGATACATTTTCCTTCACTAGAGCGTAAAATTTACAACACAGTGAATCTATACAAAAATGTGAGTATACCTTTCGACACTGTGAGCTATATTGTAGTCATTATGTGTTGATTATTATAATTATAATTCTCTTGTTAGTTACAGTTTTCCGAGAACACATTCTTAATAATTATAATTGAGCCAAATTGAGTGGATATGGCACTAACATGTATAAATTTTACCTCTAATTCACCATTGTTAGCTATCATAATTTGTTACACTGAGATATCTGGGGATTCTTGTGCTCTGTTAGAGGCTGCACATATGGTGTCTACGGAGGACGTCTAGTTGTTTATGGGTACATTGCGGGAAACGAACAACCGTATCAAATAATGTCGTGAGGAAGAGCCACTCTCATATTTTTTTTAATAATGTGACATTTCACAGAAGCTTTAAAAAAAAAAATATCATTACCCATTCGACATTTATACGTCAATGTTTGTATGCGCGTTTTTTCGAGTAATTTAGACGCATTATATAGCGCATATATAACACCAAACAGTAACATATCCCTTATTCCATCCTTAATGAATAATTAAATAATCGCTTATAATTTTACACATTTTCATACTAAACATTACCTCACGTATACGGTGATACAAATATACGTATTGCATAACATAACTTACTCAGTGAGACCCCTATATATATATATAATATATTAATATATTAATATATTAATATATATATTAATATATAATATATATTAATATTAATATATATATATATATATATAATATATAATATATATATAATATATAATATAATATATTTATATATATATATATTATTATATTATATATATATATATTATAATATATATATATATTATATTATATATATATATATATATAAATATATGAGGATATTAAGAGTATGGTATAGGTGGAGGAGTGGGTGTATAAGGGTGCGAGAGTATGTATGGGAGGTGTGAGTATTGTGAGAGAGGCTGCTAACGTATACCACTACCTATATTATATATTATACGTCAAACGTGAGTGAATATAAGAGTGATACAGCTCCATAAATATAAAAATTTATAATAAATTAAATAAATAAAATATTAATACTATAAAAAATTAAATCACTAGATCCATATCAATATTTAGAGCCCTGTCATTATCATAGCTCATTAACTCTTTACAAAATGAGATAACCTGGGTGTGGCCACTATAATAATATACATGTTACTTAACTGAAATCTGCTATTATAAATCTCACTAGCTATATTAATAATATTAATATAACTTTGTAACTTATATATGTTAATCTATTTAATTTAAAATTAGATACGATATTATATTTAAGTAACCATTCACTTATACATAAAAGTAAGCTAAAATATTATAAAAAATACTTTTGGAAAGTACCATTTCTGAACATAATATACATATATATTATTTGTAAAAGATTTGTTGTAATAACAAATATATATATTCCTAATTATCAACGTCGCAGCAGGTCGGTGCGGCTCTGCTCGCCTATATCTTTATATTAAGTCCGCCAATTTGAGATGGAGAGTAGGATGTAACACACGAGAAACACACTTGTTATCATTGCTGACTGGGTGTGAGATAGCATTGAATAGTGAACACACTGCAACGACATTCTTGAGAGGACCGTTAGAGATCGCCATGATACTGCCTGATTTGTGAGTCATCCGTCCGAGCTAGACTATCCGCAGCTTAGGCAGTGGACAACAGCACACACACAAGAGTCTTGATAGTGAATAATTCTACAAGTAGCGCAGAGCCTATGCCTCTAGAGACTATCCTAACTCAATCAAATTTTAGATCTAGCGGTCTGGAGTAGACTTTTCAGTTATCTGCTGGTGCATTAATAGCTCATGTACACTAACTTATTGTTTGAAGATTTACTGTAAAGATAGAAGATAATTTCGTTTTCATTAAACCGATTTAATTTTCGTTATAACTTTTTAAGGTAAAAAAAGGAACACTTTCTGAAGAGACTACGGATTAGATATATCTTATTGAGATTCATCATCGGAGAGACACAGCAATCAGTCTTAAGATTGAATCGAGATAATATACGTCAAAATGTACACTCTATATATAAACTTTCATAACATTCTTATAGCAACCATGCACGTGAATACGTTTTGAAAGACCAGACGAGGTCTATTATATAATTCTTTATATTCTTTTTATAACTTAAAATTATTTCTAAAAGATTTAAGTTTACCTATAATGAATATTAATAATTTATGAACATGTTCCACCATAAATAATTTCACATGATAAATGATATATATATTATTGGTTAATAACACTTAACTCACATAAATTAAGATAATATGATAATAATATATTATATATATATATATATAACATTATTGAGAGGTATAGATACTCACATACCATTATATAGTATATATCCAAAGTTCCCTTATATATATAACGATATATAAGTTATAATTAATATATATATATAACTAAGGTGATAATATAGTAATATAAATATTAATATATAATATTATAATATATTAATGACGTAGAAACATAGTAAAATATCTATAAATATCATATATGCTTATTAAATTACTTACCCAGATGCTTGTAACTATGCTTGCATAATTATCTCCAGGGTTTGTAAATTTTTTTAATTTCCCATGATACGAAGGGTCAGGCAGCATTGCCTTTGTCCTTTGTTCAGAGCTTATTCCATTTACAAAGATCATACATAAAATTAACTATCATAAGACATTTATATCTGGATAGTTTTCACGAGATCACTATACATATACACTATATATTAATATATATATATAAGTATATTAATATATATATATATAATATTATATAATATAATATTTATCTATATATATTATATATCATTATTTATATATTATATTAATATATATAATAATATAAAATATATATCAATATATATATAGGTATATTATATATATATATATTAGTATATATAATAATATATTATATATGATATATAATATATATATATATATATATATTAACTATATATATATATATAATAAAGAGCCCTGTTATGTTTTAAGATCATCCTAGTTACAGTTTTGAATATTATTTTTTTTTATATGTTTTTATTTTAACATAATGCTAGTATACTAATTAGATACTAACAAATGAATTTACAGTGGTGACAGGACATGATTATCAAAATTCGAAAAATATTTTTATAATTTATTTTTAAAAAAATCACATTTATATAATACATAAATTTATTAAAAAAATGAAATTAATCTCGATAAGTTACGAGACACTTACAGAAAAAACCAT
>JABUQX010041055.1:0-32500 GCA_015478945.1 Trachelipus rathkii | reverse complement strand
GGGGTTTGAAAATAAATGGAGATAAGAGTAAGGCTATGTTAGATGGTGAGCAACTGAAACAATTGTCTGAGTTTAATTATTTAGGATATATGTCGGATGAAAAGGGAACGGATGATTCAGAATGTAGTAGGAAAGTTGTAAATGGTATGAAGGTATCTGGTTCAATTAAACCCTTGGTCGATGTAAAGGGACTATGTCTTGAGTAAGTAAGTGTTTTACCTGAGAGTATGTTGTTACTTATGTTAATATATAGTAGTGAAACTATGGAACGAAACACGAGGTATAGATCTAAGTACAATGTGTTCAGATGGACAATGTTAGGAGAGTGTTAGGTGTGAGAAGAATTGATAAAATTAGGAATAATCCTTTTAGGGAAACAGTGTAGTGTGATAAAAAGAGTAAATGAGAGAATAAAACGGAGTACATTGAGATGGTTTAGTCATATGGAAAGGATGGATGATAGTCTGTTGGTTAAGCGGGTGAATAGTGGTGAGTGTACTGGGAATCTGTCGGCTGGGAGACGGAAGAAAAAAGCCAATTAAATCAGTATAGGAATGTCTGAAGGAGAGGAATGTGAGTTTAGCAGATGCGAGAAGAAAGGTGTTTAATATTAGTGAATGGCTGGGTTTTGTGAGGAGGTATGGTTGTGGGCCTGGCCCAGTTGATGAATCCTACTTTGTAAAGATGCCACAGTGAGGGTCCGTCAAAGTCTCGTGAAACCCTAGGGTGAATTTTTATGACTACGAGTTCTCATTTGAGGTTATAAACGGAACGGTAAGTGGGTTTGTTTACGACTTGCGTCTTTTTTATCTGCTACTTTTCTGTTCCGGTTTATGATACACACCTCACCTCCAATCTGGGGATAGGATGTAGATGAAGATATATATATATATATATATATATATATAATTATATATATATATATATATATATATATATATACATATATATATATATATATATATATAATATATATATACTATATATATAATAACTATATACAAATATATATAATATATATTTATATTATTATATTATATATATATATAATATATAGTATATATATATATATATAATATATGATATATAATATATAATATCTATACTGATATATGATAACATTATACTATATATATATGTTAATATATATACGTATATTATATATATATATATATATATATTATATATATAATATATATATATATATATATATATATATATATATAGTATATATATATAAAATATATACTATATACTTATATCATAATAGATACGAGACTATATACTCACTATATATATAACTTAACCAGTATACATAAATATATAATAACTATAATATTTCATACTACATACCCTATATATATAATATTACTACTACTATATATATACATAGACGCGACGATAACTACTATACTAATATACTATAATTTATATACCGCATATAATACTTATATATATATGTTTTTTTTTTTTTTACAGACATCACCACCGCTCACGGGCAAAGCCCTATGTCAAGGAGGGTGCTTAAAATCAACAAAACTATCAACTAACGCAAATCACGCAGATGAGCACAGGACGCGGGCTTTAAAGAGGAAGATTAAATACATTAGGAAACACAGAAGATGGAAGAGAAGTCCAACAGAACAGAGGTTGCAGGAAAGAAGGAGGCCACCACAGGAACTAGTCTGGAGTGCTTAATATCAACCAAAACTCATGTGCCGATACAGCACCCCTTGTGCTACGATGGGTGTCTAAAGGACGGTGGCCACGAGAGTGAAAGCGCCCTCGAGCACTTCCGCTACAACGGTTACCTATGAAAAATAGATAAACGCATTCACAAACATCATTACGCGCCGCAAAGGAATAGAGGGTCAAGTGAAACTAGAAAGAAACGGACAGTTTATAAGTCTTTTTGCCTTTGACTCGACCCTGTCAGAAGCCGGGTGAAACCTGAGCCCACCCCAGATATGAGAAGCAGTATCATTACAACGGGCGGATGTAGGCCCTTGTATAACTGGAGTAACTGTGGAGAGGAAAAAAAGTCTCGCAGTTAAACAGAACTCCCAGTTTCCTTGAGGCCGCCTTTAGCAACCGTTGTGATGTGAGGTTTCCAAGACAGTTTTTTGGTTATGTTAAGGCCAAGGATGTTTATATTGTCAACAGAGAGACGAGAGAACCGTCGAAGAGATAGAAAGTTAGAAGGTGTCTTAGAGAGGGAGATTTGTAGAAGTTGGGTTTTTAAAGAATTGAATTTCACAAGGTTGAGAGGACCCCACCCGGAAATTCTATCCAGATCAGCGAGAATAGAATCGGGAAAGATTAAGACGAGGAGGCAATTGTACTAGGAAGATAAAAAGAGGAGCAGAATTGAGAACGAGTTGGAAAGAATGGAAGGTCGATCATCGGCTATCGAGGTGAATAGAGTTAGATGTGCAGGGAGAGATCATTAATGAAAAGTAGCGAATAAAGTAGAGAGAAAGACAGAACCCCTTGAGGAACACACTTTAAGACAGTAAAAAGGAAGAAGACGTCGCCCAATCAACAAAAAGCCGAAATTAGAAACAGAATAGAAAGACACTAGTAAGTAAACAAGAGAAGAGAGAGAAACCAGAGGGGAAGAGTTGGAGAGACGTGAACGCATGCCATACCGGTAACAAATCAATTTAGGAATGATCAAGCGAACCACCGGCAAGAATCTCACCGTAGTTCCTACAAGGCACCGAAAACCATACAAATCGGTAAAATAGGAAAGATAACACAGTAGACCTCGAAACGCGAAAGCCCGACTGGCGATCGGAACAAGAAGAGAATGAGATTCCACATGGTACTGAAGTGGGAGTTGAGAAGAGGTTTACAAAGATCTGAGGATAGAAATACAGGCGAAGCTATGGGGCGATAGTTTATCTTTTTTTCGAATAGGCTGGACATGTCGTGCTTCCAACAACTGAAGGGAAAGTGTTAGTATTGAGACATTGAGAATAATAGTTGAACGAGGGGAGGGCCAGCTCGGAAGCACACTCCCTCAAAACTCAGGGAGGATGCCATCCGGGCCCCCCGCCTCGCATTCCTAACGTTCATAGATCTCAGGGCCCCAATGCACCGAGTCAAATGAATCCACAGGCAAAGAATAGGACCACCTGATGAGGAGAAGGTGCGAGGACAGGAACATCTCGCCAGACATCGCTCCCCGCTAGAGCGCGCTCTCGCAACGACACTTGAGGGAACCTTCCAGGCAGGACCGAAGAAGCACTTCGGAACCCTTTACAGTCTGGCAGATTACGCCCAACAGAGCGCGATCAAGACATCCGCAATAAGAACGCGACGCGCCACAGGCACTACGACTTTACAGACAGTTGCTTAGAGATGGTATTTGGCAAGAGCCCAGACAATGAACTCCATATCCCAGATACGCGCGAAACCAAGGACGTAGCGCCACTTTCGTTTTATGACGCTTCTGCGTCGCTCTCGAGAAGTATCCCTGCACACGATTCTCTAGCTGGGAATAGACAAAGTTTAGCCGAGAGTGATAAGGAGAACGAGACCATATTCTTCACCCCGATAAGCGCTGTCTCGTGGCCCTTGAATGGCCAAAACGCAACCAGGCGCCACGACATCGACCACCATGGCGCATCCAGAGGAGCAGAAAGATTTAGTCGAAGAAGGGATGAACCTGCTCATCCCATCAACGATTACAGCTCCCACTTTAGTGGCAGAAGCCGAAGCGTCATCAGAGCCAAAGCAGTCATTCCAATTCATCAGTCTAGCGTACGAAGCCGACGCAAGGCCCCCCAAATCCCACCCGATTAAAGTGCCAGACAACAAACACGCCCAGTAGGCCATGGATGGAGTGGTTCGAGAGAAAAGTAAAAGTTAAGAGATATAAGGTTGTGGTCAGATTTACATAGGAGGAAGGTAGTGTATGATAGAGAAAGGGACTAGTAGTGAAAACACTCAGGTCAAGCTGGGTCTCCAAGAATTTGCGTCAGTGACGCATCCCGGAATGTGTGATATGATAGCTCTTCGATTACAGTTGCCTCACAGATTCGAATAAAGAATGCTGCAATGATCGGCATACCTCCCCACCCTAAATCAGTATGAGTAGGACCCAGACCCCAATCCAGTGTTGTGTACACTCTGAATCCCCTAAATAAGACGGACTCAGTATTGGACCTGAAGAAGATATAACAGTCTCGTGAGAGGTGCGTAAGCATATTCAACAGAAAGAGTGCAAAATCTGTTCTGCTTAGTGAGACACCAAGATGAACAAAAAACGACAATAGCAGAAGCACAAAGATTATTTCAGTAGAAGGACAGAAAGATTTTGAGCCACAAAGCATCGAAGTTAGGAGATCGAGATTCACGAGACGTGTTACAGGAAGTATCAATGGTTTACATAGGCACCAACCACTCCCCTTCAGACGGACTACTTATTGAAATACAGCTTATGTTAGTACATAAACGAGTTAGAGGGTGAATTAGCCATCTGAGTCTCAGACAGGAGCAAAAGGTTAGGGTAGAGTTCAATAGCATACTATTCACAGCAGACCAAGCTTAGATTTTTTAAGCCGCGGAACTCATGGTTAACAGTTAATACGAAACCCCCGTCTATGCCAGAAATGTGCCATCTTTTCACAACCCACACACCACACACACACACACACACACACACACACAACCACACAACACACACACACTCCACACCACACAAATAAGGAACAAAGACTAAAACAAAAGAAGAAATCGGGATAAAATTGATCATACATCCCAACTTAAAAAATTCGAGCACTAAAATTAACTAAATAAAGAAAATATACTAAAACATATACTACTATACACTTAAACCTAAACAACTTTGCTACACTTACAAAAATTTATTAAAACCTACAACTAAAAGAAAGAAAAAAAAAATCGGAACAAAAAACGCTCCAACTCCTACACGTTAAAAACACTCCTCTTAAGTACTCAATACCCAAACATACTATAATACTATATCCCCTCACTAATAATATAGGTACTCCAACACTACATATAATCCACACTACGTATACCTATATATACATCACTATCAATATATACTAACTACTTACACATACGTATATATACTATACATACTAATCCATACCATATACACCTACTACTAACTATAAATAAATTAATACTTTTTAATATATTATTTAATATACAATTTTAGGTATTAAAATAATAATTTTATATATATATATATATATATATATATATATATATATTATATATATTATATATATATATTATATAATATATATATATATATATAATATATATATATATAATATATATATATATAATATATATATGTATATATAGATATATATATATATATTAGCGTGGTTTCAAAACCTCTGCAACAAACTCGGAGGGCTGATGATTGAGCAAACGATAAGGAACATTTATTGTTAAATAAGCTATGTTGTATGACGCTTCGTTTCAAAGTTACGGATGGTGTAAGGTAAACCACGTGATGTTGTTTGACGCGTCGTTACTTCGTAACCGGAGATTTTGGGTATTCTAATATTATGTATGTGTGCTTGCGTACATCTGTGTACTCCGAGGGTTGATAGAGGTAACAATAAGGATATTTTGTTAAACAACGTATGTGTTTTGACGCGAGGTTGTAAAACAAACAATGGTAGCTTGTTATGAAATCATTTTTATTTGTGTGGAAAAATAACAGCAGGAGTTCCCGAAGTGTTTCTGCTCTGTACTGATTACATTTCGTATACATCGCCGTGCATTGCCCTGTCGGACTCTACCGAACATACCCTCACTGTGTCTGATTTATCAAACGCAGTGAATATTCGCTGAATCAGTTCCTTCTCTTGTGTTGATGCGACAGCTTAATGTACCACAACACTCTTCCACAATGCCCCCCAACAGACAAAATATCTAGGCGGCACATCTGACCGACGTTCCCGCGGGCAATCTATGCAGGCCACGACACACAAGCGTCCCCTCCTCCCTTCATGCTTGCCCGTGTAGACCTGTTCAGATTTGCGGCCCGTACCTGGAGATGCTATGAAGCCGTGCAGCACTGCCGGCAGCGCGCTCATAATCACTTACTCCCTGGCATACACAATCGATCTCTGCGCCGGTCTGGCCAAATCCGGAGGCACCAATCAACTCCCTATCGTCCCCCTGATCCCTCATCTAAGCGACCCTGCCTGTAAGCGTCGTTTCCGGGAGTAGCTTGCACGGTACGCACGGTTTCCGCTACGCGATCCAATCCAAACGGTGTGGAAATTTGAGACAGGTCCCAGCAGATACAGCACCCAAGAATTCCCCCCAGACTGTTACCGGAAAAATTTGCACTGGAGAACTCTTGATGAACATCGTCGCGGATTGGTCCTGTCCATACTAGCTGGCCGACAACTTTCTGAGCCGTTGACAGATAACGCCTACATCAATGTGAAGATGGCACTTCATCGTAAGCCAATACAATGCGCAGGACAAGCAGGATCTATCTCAATGCTCCCGTTGCAGAAAACCACCGGCAACATTCGCACACGGCGGTGTGAAGTCGTTTGGCCCAATCTGCACTGTCATCTGTAGCGTGGGTATGCATGCGGCAGGCTTTACTCTTGCAAGCCCCCTAAACCACCCAGACGCACACCTGATCTTGCAATCCCGCATGGGCAATGGCGATTGTTGCTAGTCGACGGGGTCACGTCTCGGCGACTCTCTTCAGCACCTTCTCTTCAAATGCAGGACATCCTCATATACGCGGTCCGACACGCACGACAAAAGATTGGTAACCCCATAACGAAGGCCTGACAAGCAGCAGAACGTGTGGGTCGGGCGTGATTTCTGTGCGTGGAAAACCTGTATCCGGACCATTGCAGGAACTGCGAGCTTTTCGCTCCACCATTCCGCTTCGCCCGCACCCGCATAACACATCTATCAGTACGAACCACTAACGATGCCACCCTTGTCACGAATCGAACGATGAACCTGGCAACGGTAAAGGTACACAGTGCCAACGACCGTTCTCGCCAAGGACGTAACGCTATATAACAATATGAACACTCAAAATGCTTAGATGTAAAAAAGTAAGCCACAAGCGTGCAACCTACAGCGCAGCCACGTACGCACACAACAAATCCAGCCTACTTCGATCGCCGTCCCGGCGTAATCTTGCACAAACACACGCAGAACGCACCGCACGCCCCCACCGTATACAACAGAGGCAGTTAACAACTAAATGGTCTTATCCGTTTGACTATCAGCCTCCGAATTGTGCGCTGATGTTTGAATCAGCCTGAGTATAGGTATAGGTACCACTACTCACATCAACCACGAGTCATTCCCCACCTACTCTAGCCTGCCGCTACGCCACGCTCACACCAATAGCGGCGGCTGCGTAATCTGTCTACCCCGTGCTGGCTCACGCACTGCGCTGACCCCGCCCTACTATATATATATATACTATCACCTACGACGCGGGCCCAGCCCCCCCGCTTATAGTGATGTATAGTATGTTAGTTTATAGATATACTAAACTATGAGTAGTACCGATATTAATTATATTACTACGACGCGCACCGCAAATATACCCACGCTATCACGATCTACATTACTTACTACTCTATAATATATATACACTCCTACGCTACTACCCTACTCACATGACATCCTACTCATGCGTAGCTACGTACGGTATATATATATTATATATAATATATATATAATATAATAATATAAAAATATATATATTATATATATATATATATATATATACTGTATACAATAGTTCACTTTCGTAAATAACATGAAAGGAAAACTGTTAAACTTTTTGGGAATGCAAAAATACGATAGCAGGAGAATATGACATGTAAATCCAGGACAAAACTTTGCTTATTTATGTATCTGTTTTTGTGTGTGTGAGACAGATATTAATAAGAATGTCAAATTTAGAAAGGAAAGAAAAAAAAGGGGATGAAGAAAGAATCGAGATGAATAGGAAGGTTGTTAAAAAAAGGAAATAAAGAAAAAAAATGACATTCTTTTGGTGTCTGTGATAAATAGATATACTCTATTAGAACGTGTGATTTTTATCCAATTTTTTAATGTACCGTATTTATCTTTTTATTTATCTATATCTTAGTCTTTATATAAGCTTTTTTTTTTTAATATTATTAGCTTCAATTCTGTTTCCAGTGTACCTATTATTTTATTTTTCATTATTTTTTTTTTTTTTTCAAATGAACGAAGCTCATTTAAAACAATTAAAATTTATATATATATATATATATATATATATATATATATATATATATATCCATATATATATATATATTATATATATCATAAGATATATATATTATATATATATATATATATATATAATATACCCTAGAAAACGAACGCAATCCACACGACCCAGCGCACAACAACGAATCGCCCACACCCACCGCTACACACACGCGCGCACCCCTCCCGCGGCCGAGCTATATAATATAGTATTATATTATTAAGTGATTTGAATATATAATTTACTATTGACTTCTCTCTGAGTAAAATTTCCAGTTGAGATGGATAAGGTTTCATTGTGGGAAAGTTTCAATCCCCAAAAACATCTCCCAACTTTCCTCTGGACATCTCTATTATCTGACATGTTGAAAATACTTTGTCATCCTTGTCCCTTCAAAAACAAATTATTTTAAAACCTCATATCAAAATTATTGCTTGCGCAACTTTAAAGAAACTGTGAGAATTATTTTCTTTCGTTCGACTGCACCAACTTTATTGGAGCTATTTTTGCCATTGAATTAAAAATATTTTCCATTTCTGTATTCCAGTTTCATCTATCTTTTCAATAGTGGCGAGTTCAAGACTTGAAGAACTACAAACTCTTCTTCATTTTTCCACCCTCTTGGTTCGACCTACCTCTGCAGCGATACGTTGGCGTTTCATCACATCTTTAAGGTACTACAAAGATTCATGACCAGATTCCACAACTTTACATAAGGGGCTTTTGGCTTCACACTAATTTTGTATTAAAATTTGCGTCTACAGACTTGCTCAATGGGTTACCCCCATTACAACCACAATGTTATACGTAATCCTTTGTAATCATCAGTTTTTCTTTATGTGTTTAATCTTGCTCACTTTAAAGCTAAAATCTACGCGCTCATGAAAGATTTGTGTATGTTTTTGTGCTTTTGTGTTTATCTGTTATCTGTATCAATCCAAATACATTAATATTAAACTTGCGATTTTTTTATTATTTTATTTTTTTTCGCCCTTTAAAAGTAAACACCTATGAGAAAAAAAATTTAAGATATTATTTTTATATATATAATATTAATATTAATATTTTATGAGTAAGAAATCCTGTATAAGTCGTAAAACAACAGTGTAATAAACAAATTTGGCGAGCTCTGCTCGCCCATAGGCAAGCATGAGCTGAGCGCTTACATTCGGATAGAGCGTAGAGACTTTGCTCGTTTTATTATTATTATTATTATTATTATTATTATTATTTTATATTTATTTTTTATTAGTATGTATTATTATGTAATTATTTATCATTATTATTATATTAATCATTAGTTATTAAGTATTATTATTATGGATTATTATTGTTATATATTATTTTGTTTATTATATTGATATTATGTATTATTATTATTATTTTTTAATATTTATAGTATATTATTTATTAGTGTCCATAAGAATTGATTTAAAATTATTATGTTCGTCCTCAATTTTTGTTGTCAAAACATTATTTATTATTATTATATATTATTACTTTTATTAATTATTATTATAATTATTAGGAAATTATTCATCATTAAATAGATATACTAGTCGGCCAGTGAAACAATAAAGTAGTGCGCAAGAGAAAGCGGTAGCGAAACATAAACTACTCACTCACTCATAAGGATTATATTATATTTATATATATATAAATATATATATATATTATCTATATAATATTTTATTAATATATTTATTATACTATACTATATATATTATATTTAATATAATATTATATATAATATATATACTATAGATATATATATACTAGTTATTATATATAAATTATAACGGAATTAATTACCGATATAACTAAGGAATTAGATATAATAGGATATAGCATATATTAATAATATACGATATTTCTATAAATATATTTTTATGCATCATAAAACTATCATTTTTTATATATATATATATTATAATATATAATATATATATTTATATATAGTATATATATAATATTAATTATTTAATTATATATATAGATATTATAATATATTTATATATATTTATATATATATATATATATATATATATTAAATATATAGATCTATATTATATATATTATAAGGTATATATATATATATAATATATCTAAATATATATATTATATATATATTAATATTTATATATATCTTATTATTTAGTATATAATTAAATAGTATATATATATATAATTATTAATAATATATCTTTCTATGAAATATTATATATGTATTATATATATATATATTAATTAGTATATGTAATTATTATTATTATATTATATATTGTATATCCATAATAATATACTATAACATAATATATATATATAATATATAGTATAATACTATATTATAACTTACTATTAGGTTAGCTAAATAAATATATTATTATATATAGTATAAATATATATAAATCGATATCTATATAGATTATTGATATATAATATAATTTGCGTGCAGAATGAAGATTTGATTTAAAGCGACAGACTCCATTTCATTATTAATTCTCGAAAAGACTACATGGCTAGGGAAAAAAAGGAAACATGCTGGATGCTTGGATCCACTCTTTTAGGGTAATGGCTGGGGCAGGGGGGCAAACTGTATAAAAAAAAAAATAAAAAAAAAGGAAAAAACAATTAAAAAAAAAAATAAGAAAGAAAAAAATATTAAAATTCATATTTCTAGTTTCTATAGAATTAGTTATAATAATGTTATATATATATTGATAAGATATAATATAAAGTATTAATAAATTAATATATAATAAAGTATATAATATATAAATATAGTTATATTATATCCAATTTTAGTGAAAATAATATTATAATACTATATTATTATATTATATAATTTATAATAGTATCTCAAAAACTACAATAGCTACAGCAAACAAGAAATACATTCCTTTGGCAATCCCTGGAAATTTTAGATAGGAAAAAATGTATAAAAAAAAAAAAAAAACAAAAAAAAATTATTGTAAATTATTGGAAAGATATATAATTATGAGAGACTTATTTTAGAAACCTTTAGATATCGTGGAGATTACTGGTTAAAAATAAAATAGAACTTATCTATTAAAAGTTGCTTTTTTTTTTTTTTTGTTACTATAAGACATACACAAGGGGCCACTTATACCGCAACCGATGTGGAAGGGTACGGAATGGTCTCTCGCGCTTCAAGAGAGACTACAGGGGAGTAGGAACATAACTTCCCACCCCGGGGAGCGTTCACGGAACCCCGCGTCTTCGTGGGTATTTGGGGTTTGTCGCGGGGTTACCTCCGCCCCCCCTACGGGAGGTAGTGGAACAACGTCCCCCGCACTGTGTTCCCCGTCGGCTCGAGCCCTCCTAAAAAATAGCCGTGTAATAAATATAAATAATATATATATAAATGTCTCCCTGCACCTAAAAAAAAATAGCGAATATTATATTTATTGTATAATATTTATTTTTTACATTTACGACTAACTAGAAATTTTACAAGATTCCAACAATTGTCATTCCTTTTCCGTATGCATATTGTTAGTTATTTGAGGATAATGAGTTATTTATTTTTTTTTTTTACAGTTTACTGCCGCGAATAAAATTTATTGCACTGCAGAAGGTTTAACAATAGTATTACCTTTCCCTGTTAGCTATCTTGTAGTTGAGATATGGATCGATGATAATTGTGGTTTTAAACAGTATCTCATTAATAATATATTAGTATATATTGATATATATATTACTATATATATATATATAATATAATATATATTATATATATATTTTATATATCTATATATAATATTAATATATAAAAATATAATAAGGATTTATTTATCTATCTATCTATATAGTTATATATAATATAATTAAATATATATATATATATATATATATATAGTAATATATATATAGTATATATATAATTATATATATATTTAATATAGTAGTATATATATAGTATATATAATAATATATATAATATTTATATTATAATATATATTATATATATATATATATATGATAATATATGTTATTTAATATTTATATATATATATATATATTATATATATACTTAGTAGTTATAATATAAATATATATATATATATATATATGATATATATATATTATTTATATATATTATATATATACTGTATTATACTAAATATCTAGAAATATATATAACAATATTATAATTATAAATTAGAATTATATATATAGTATATATATATAGTATATAATATAATATATGATATAATATTAAAGTATTTATAGAATAATAATATCATAAATATTATATATTATATTATAATATTATATAATTATATAATATATTTAATATATAATACATCATACGTGTAATATATATATATATAATATATATAATATATAGGTATATATGTTATATATATACTATATATTACTATTATATATATAGTATTTTTAATATTTGCGAATTATATATTATTATATTATCATATAATTTATATATACTCACATCATAGTATATATACTCACTATTTATTCTGGTCAAATATATACTCCATATATAATATATATAGATAAATATATATTATATAATATATAATATATACAATTTATTATATAATATAATATATAATAATATTATTATATTATATATAAATTATATTATAATTATTATGATAAATAATATCGATTAATAATAAAACTACTACATATAGCGTCATATGATCCGAAATAGTGAGAATTACCTATAATAATAATGACCTTAGAATGAATCAGCTATTATATATATTAATAATAATTTATATATATATACATATAATAAGTAAGTAGTTATTATTATTTATACGTAGATATATATATTATAAGCTTACACATAGTAAGTATATTAACTTTAATTAATACTATTGTTTGTAAGAGATTTGATATCATACTATAATATATAATTAACATAAACATATATAATATATCGGTTATACATCAACAGCGTATTTTCTCAATAGCTCGATGACCTACCGTTTATAATAGTCGAGAATTAGAAGACTTTCTGTCGCTCACGATACTCATCCCAAGTAGGGTCAGAGGCTGAGACACCACTAGCTCGCTGGGTTACGATGGTGGCTATTTTGGCCTGTTGTGAGTGGGGATTGTGGTGCTTGCTTACAATCTCACTGCGATCTGGCAAATCTGTTCCCGGTACGTAAAGCGACAATAATCGGAGGCGATATTCAAGAAGCTGCTGAGGAGGAGGCCCTGCCAGAAATACTGACCTCGCGAGACACGGTAGAGCATAGCAATTTATAAAGTTCGGTCGGTTCTGCTACATTTGAAGATGAGGAGAGGAGGAATAAGTTAGCCGATCTTTATAGATTGCTCAGGTTTAATAGTAGAAAGAATGCTAGTTCAATCTGAATCAGGATGTGAAAAACCTCTACGAGGTGTTAGTATGAGAGACTCACAAATGGCATACTAGCATTTAGGAACCATATGGGTCTTTCGTCGGTAGATAAGAATGTTATATTCTAGATCAAGACATACATCTAAGCATGACAGACAGGTATCTCTGCTACAGATAGCTCCTGAACTGTGAGGCTGATCCAACATCCGGCACGTAAGAATTAGGCTGTTCATGCCTTGCCAGGTTCGAGATCGTAGAGGCGAATAAGTGAGCCTACCTGGAGATGGTAGACTGGTAGAAATGTAGATATTAGTACGACTCTTTGAGGTTGGTATAATAGTAAGGGGTGCTTGGGCATAGAGTACTTCCGTGTAGTGTGTAGTATACTATGTTAGGAAATAAGTAATAGTTAATACATAGTTATTATGTATGTCATGGGTGTTTATGTAATGATTAAGAATAACTACATAACTTTAGCTTATTATTTGGTGATGAAGTGGATTTTAAATAAGAGGTTTCTTTATATATAATAATGGGGGAATAAATCAGACTACTTATATTAATACGGCATTATCGTAAATAGAAGATTATCATTAATAGGTGTGACGTATATAGATGAAGGTGATAGAAGTGCTTAGACAATTAAACCGGCAGCTTCAATTTGTATAGAGGATAATGAAGTAAGACTCCTTTGATTTTGAAATCTTATCAACTTACCAGGATTAGATCCGGGTCTGGAGCCAGAGAGCCCTCGAAGTAGATCGGTTATGCCTGGTATGTAGGTATACTTCACTGACCACGAAAGTTGCGTAAAAGTTAGAGTGGGTCAGCGACTTAAACCTAGTAAGCAGTTGCTCTATTCAATAGGAATAAGGACCGCCAGTGGGAGGCAGGACAGATACCTCAGCACGCATCTCCGCTTGCCCTCGGGTCAAAGGTAACACAGGACCATGTTAAAGAGACCACTCTAGATCGGAGTAAAATTTGTATAGATGTGTAAATACTGCAATAGAACCGCAGTTCAATTTGTATAGATAAATAACTCCTTGAGTGAACTCTTCAACTGGATCTAACCTGGTAAGTGAAGCATTCCGACTCAAGAGATTATATTTATCTAACAAATTAGAACTGCGGTTATGCAGTCTTTACATCTAACAAATATATACTACCGATCTAGAGTGTTTACACTTACAATGAAGGTCCTGTAGTTACTTTGCCGGAGTGCAAAGCGAGAGATTGCGTGGCTGATAGTATCTGTGCCGTCAGACATAGCGTCCCTGATTCTATGAATAGAGACTCTTTTCATAGGTCTTAAGTCGCGTATCTTTTTAAGCTTGTCGTTGTGAGTGGTAACACCGCTCGGCATTTACCGTTTCTCGAAGGGCGGGATACTATCCTGGTAAGTAAAGATTCACTCAAGATTTATTTATATCTATTATATATATTATATAATATTATATAATATATATAGTATATTATATATATATCTACGTATATATAATATTATATATATATATATTTATATAGTATATATATAGAGCCGCTAATAGGCTCTAGAGAATAGAGCAATCGACATTAGCAAGCGAGGTTCGGAGATGGGTGGAGCTTAGAGAATGTTGAAGCTATTCTCTTTTAATAACTCTAGCTTCGTCCCACTCAGACGTTAATGTGATACAATAGGTAGTGTCGTTAGTGAAATATTCATACTAATGGGTATTAACTTCCGGCTTCCGCAATAGGTCTGCAGCCCAGCGGATTTTAGCCGTTTAGGACCGAATGTAAACCTTGGACCTTTATCGATGTGGTATCCCACTGACAGTCTTGTTTTAATGGAAGGACCAATTTACCGTTCTGGGAGAGATAGGACAGTATTATATATATATATATATTATATATATTATATATATTAGTTAAATAATAATATAATCTATTAATATATAATAATAATATATTATTATAATATATAATATATATGATATATATATTACTATATATAAATTGATATATATATATACTATATTCTTAATATATATTATATAGTAATTAATTCTCAGTCAAAATTTTCGCAGGCATTAGAAACTGCCTATTCAGTGACATTCGTGTACAACTCTCTATTGGATTATATTAAAATTATCATTCCTTTTATATTATATATATAATTTCCTTAGTGTAATAAACTTAAAGATCATTCGATAAAACTGAACAATATTCGGCTTCGTGCACTCATAACTCTACATATATACGGTAAGAACTAATATATTATAATTTCATTTTCCAATATTATTATATATATCAATATTCATAATAATAATATCTATCTATTAATAATATATATATATGATATATATATTAATATATATTATATAGTATATATATATACTATACTCTATCTAGGAGTATATATATATTACTATTATATTACTATATATAACTACTATATAAGGTCTCCTATTTCTAGTCTTTAACCGTATATCCGTCTCTTAATTTTAATTTTTTCTTTTGTTTTATTTTTAAATATAATTGCTTACCTATAGTGATACACATACTCTCAATGACATGTTAAGTGCTAATAATAGTGACATGACATTCATTAGTTAATTAAAATATGAAAAATATCTATCAAAGAACACATTTCAAATGAAGAAATATTTTTTCTCAAATAAATAGAATATCTCGAATAGGCACGAACATGTACTCTCACCAGATAACACATATATATAACATAGTATGTGGACATCAGCGTACATAGCTTATTTATTAACGAATGTAAAAAAAAAAAAAAAAGAAAAAAAATAAAAAAAAAAATGAAAGTCTATATATATTTTTCAAAATTGAAAGTATACTTAAAAAATTTCCCATACAATATCCGTGCACAATTTTTACATTGCTTCATAAATACCTCCATAATTAAGTAATTCATCAATTATTTTATTTCTTATTTAGCTGATTTAATTATTATGTAAAAAATAAATTAAGTATAAAAAAACGGCAAAAAAAAAAGAAAATTATGGGGGCTCGAGCCGACGGGGACAGAGGGGGACGTTTCCCCTACCCCGTAGGGGAGGGCGAGGAACCCGCGACACGCCAAATACCAAAGGAGGGGGGAAATAGTCCTACCGCTCCGGCGGCGGGAGGGGGGGGAAAATAGTCCATAACACCTGTAGTATTCCCGGAAGGCCGAGCAGACCCGACTCCTGGCGATCTTTTGCGGTTGTACCCATTGGGTATCTCCTTTAGTTAAAAAAAAAAAATTTAATAAAAAATAGACGGAGTTGTTTACAAACGTAAAAGAGTTCCTATATATTTTGAATCAAATTGTCGTTACCACTTAAATTAATTTTTAGGATAAAATAATTATAGAAATACTAGTAAAAAAAAACAAAAAAATTCAAAAACTGACGGAGTCGTATACTCTTTGCTCCATATATATTATTATATATTATATATATATATAATAATATTATATATATTTATATATATATAATATATATTATATATATATACAATATAATATAATTTATATATATATATATATAATATATATGATCAAAAAAAGGATCGGATCACACCTTCTTTCCCGATTGGGGTAAGGTGCGTCACATAGGCACTGGAAACAGAAAAAGTAATAGAAGATTGCGAGAAGATCGAAAAGGAAAAGTCCAGCCTTACACTCCCCTTATATCCTTGAAGTGAAGAGACCTCAGATCTCACAGATTCAAGAAATATATTCACACCTAGGAAGGATTCAGGGACTGTCGACGGACCTCACTGATGAGGTTTCCTCGTCAAATTTAAGGTTCATCCCTAATATCCCAGGTGGAGCCTCAACCTTACAAATAATCCCTGCATCTTCACTCCTATCATGACATTTCTATCCCGCCTCGCCAAATGCCATTCCTTGCTCCCTTACAGGCATTTCCTTATACTGACTCAATCCTCACTTGTTCTTTCAGATCATCCAGCCCAGTTGACTTCCCACATCACACCGCTATATATCGCTTTACACAACACGATTATCACCCATCATATTCCTTAAAGCATTCAAACCAATCTAATTTAATGGAAACAAGAATGAGCATGTTACTCATTTACTCCTTATTCTTCACAACCACATTAACTCCCTAATGTGTTTATTTCTATTTTCATTAATTCTTCTCACACCTAAGCACGCCGCTAAAGATTGTGACCATCTGATACACATTGTAACTTTTAGACTATATCTGACCTCTTTTATCCAGACTCATAGTCCTTCCGCCCTACTATATACATTTAACACAAGGTACAACATTACCCTCATGTATGACCCTAACACTCAAGACTTAGTCTTCTTTACATCCACCAACGATTTTAATTGCTACAGCAAGTTCCTATCATTCACAACTTTCCTACTACACTCCGCATCATCCGTTTCCCCTTTCATCCAAAATATATTTACACAGAATATTTAAACTCGGATACTTGCATTCTAGATGCTCCACCATCACGACCACTACATAATTTTTATGCTTCTTCTTTCTGCCTTTTCTCAATTCGATTTGTTCATTAAGTAAAAGATTTGATCCACACATCCGTCTACCACTTACTTAAAACGCACCTTGTATTTTCTAACAATTAGTCCTCAGTCAACTACGATGACACTCTTTCATATTCAATAACACAAGTCATAATATACTTATCCATTTATAAGCACTCAATAATTAATTACCCCTATATATATTCTAACGTTACTCTTATCCAATCTTTACCCCTAATATAAAGGAACTATACCTCCAGAAACTCTTTGTTATCGAACAACTTCCTCACGATATCCACTCATACACCAATCTCCTTCGATTTTTGATCATATTCACCAGAATTTGCAATCTATTACCTGCCCAGATCTACCATTCTTAATCATTTCTCACTCGACCTAGACCCCTTCACTTTATAATGACATCTTCCCAAAATACATAGATTTATTCTTGCATTGTCAAATCACTGAACACACACAATTAACTATCACCTTTTACATGTACTGCGCATTGTTATGAGCATTTATCGAAAATGTCATCTCCATCCACACTCTTTCACATATACAATTTACATCCAGTTCGAAAGCCACCACCCTATATGCATTATCTAAGCACACTCCTATTATTCTCACTCTATATCTGATTCGCCATTCCTTTTTTTAGTTAACGCTCACATATCATCATCCTTTACTAAACGGCATATTACCTCTTCTTTTACCTAGATATGCATCTTTAAGTATTTCTATTCTTCACTCCTCATATATTAATGCTCAGATCTTTCTTTATGAGGTTACCATTCATTGGCTCTTTAGTCCACTTAACAAGGGCTTCTATTTATATGCGTTTAACCGACTATGTTCAAATTACACTACTGTTTATTCTACATACACTTAACTGTTAAACATTAATATACTCTATACATTTAACAACATTCAATACACTTCTTTTGCACTTATAGTACATACGATTTTTGCTTTCACTTTTGCTTTTAGATCTATTTTAGTTTATGAGCTTGTTCACGAGCAATGACTTTATTTGCCGCAGGGATCGTTGAATTAGATTAATCTTATAGTTACCTAGTTCACATAATTATGCTCTCAACTTACTAATTCTATTCCTTCTTCTTTCCTTAATCTAGTTTCTTCTCTATCCTAACATTAATATTACATAAATTTACTAATAAATGTCTTCGAAATTTCCCATTCCTAGCCTCTACTGATTTAAACATTCCACAGCATACTTTCAAATCAATTCCTTCTTACCCAATACAAAATTAATCGATATCTATTTCAACTTCGATATATGAATTCATCTACTTTACACCATCGTCTAGTTTAACTATATGAAAACTTGTAATTTAACCGGGAAATGTCTATCCAGTATCAGCTCAGAGTAATAGAAATCGGATAAGACATTAAGAGTGAGATGAGCAATTCTAGAGAGTATATAAAAATAGGGAGCAGAATTAGAATGAGTTGAAGAAGAATGAAGGGTTCGAGTCATCGGCATACGATGTAAAGAGACTAAGTCTTGAGCAGGACAATAATTGAAAAGTATAATTGAATATGAATAATTAAATATAGTATACAGGAGATTAAGGACTAGAACCCTAGAGGAACACCTACAATTAACATGAAATAGAAAGAAGATAGTAACGCCCCGTTCAACAAATACAGCCGATCATTGAGCAGTTTGAAAGAGAGAAAAACTTAGACATAAGTAGCTAAAGAAAGGAGGTAAACCCAAAGGAAGGGATGATTGGAGGAGACAGTGACTCAGTGCCATATCCCGGTCAAAATGCTTTGATTATGATCAAAGCGCCCTACACATGCCATGTTCTCCCTCCGTAGTTCCAAAGGCGGAAAACACATAATCAGATAAAGATTAAGGGAAAGTATAAATCGCCAGTAGACCTCGTAGCGCACGAAAGCCAATTACTGAGCGATCGGAAAGAAGTGTGAATGGGATTCCAGATTGATCTAAGAATGAGAGTTGAGAAGGGTTTCAAAGTTTTAAGTTAGAAATACAAGTGAGAGCTATGATAGCGGCAACTAGTTATGAAAAGGCATACAGATGCGTGCTACCCTTTTTTCGGAATCAGTGATCACATAGAGCGTGCTTCCAAACACTGAAGGGGAGAAAGTAGGTTAGTATTGAGGATCAGAGGAATATAGTACTACTGAACGAGGGAGGTGGTTCATCACGCGTAAAAGCCATCCACTCCTCAAAAACGGGGAGTGCTATGCATTCTCCGGGCCTACCACCTTCCCTAACGCTTTCGTTAGATTTCAGAGGCGCATGCAACCGATCGAATGTAATCACAGGAAAAAAAGGCATAGGACACCTGTGAGAAGAAGAGGAGGAGAAGGATGAGGAATGACAGAATCAGTCCGGCGTTGAGTTAGGTGAAAAATCAGTAATATGAGGCAAGAAGGAGAAATTAGTGCCTTTGCAGTGGAAAATTTAGTATTGTATGAGTTAAATCATAATTAATTATAGAGTCTTCTTCATCGATATAAAAAACTCTATTATCTCTAAATGATTTGTTTTTTTTTTTTTTTTTTAGTACTTTTATTTGGTTATACAGAATTCCACTTTTTCATTTTTCTTTTTTCAGGTACGATTTTTTAATATTATTTTTACTCTCAATGAAGATGAATTTTTTTTTTTTTCTTCATATATTTTGAACTACACATATATATAATATTTTTGCTAAACGATGGGAAATGTAGAAACTTTTCTAAATTGAACAGAATTTTTTTTAATTTATTTTTAATATCTCTTGAAAAGAATTGGGCTTAGTTCATTTTCTGTCCCTTTTTCCATCATAATTCAGGATTATAAAATAGTCATTTTTATTTAATCATAGAAAATGAAATTTTAATGTGAGGTTTACCGTTTTTTTTTAAAAGCAAATTTGTAACTGAATTCATCTTCATTGTCTTATCTTTGATTCCATGGCTCTCGGACAAGTGGTAACTGTGTCAAATCGTAAATAATTAGAGATATTTTGTGTAAAAGAGTCGCGAAATGATGGATAGCTTTTTCTTTAGTTTCCTAAATTGAAAATAAATAAGGATCAAAAATTTATTCTCAATTCTGGAAAATGATTGGCGGAATTACTTTCTTATCGTCACATTTACCGACAGAAATAATATTCTATATAATATAATATTATATGTAAGGATATAGACAATATTTAATATATATTATATTATATTGTAGTTATTATAATATAGTATTAGTATAACTTATATATATATATATTAGTATTTAATAAATATTATATATATATATATATATATTATATATATATTATAATATATATATTATATATATTAATATGTATATATAATATTATCATATAATATATATATATTATCTATATACTATTATATATATATAATTATATTATATTATATTTATATATATTTATATATATATAATATATATATATTCATATAATATTATAAATATATATAAATATATATTATATATATATAATTATTAATAATTAAATAATAATATATGAATATTATATATTATATAATTAATTAATATAATTAATATTAATTTAAAATAATATAGTATATACTTAGCCTAATATAGAGGTAGTATATATATATGGTAGTATATATAATAATGAGATAATAATAATGAATAGTAATAAAATTAAATACCATTTTTAATAATAAATACTGAATAAGTAATAATAATAATATAATAGTAGTAAGCATATACACAATATAATACATAACCTATAAATAATCATGACACCACATAATTCAAATAATATTTAAAACTAATAAATAATAAATAATAAAATAAATAATAAATAATAATACTATAATTTAAATATATATTAATTAATATAATATCTCTATTTTATTTATGATTTTATTTGTGCAGAATTTACAAGCCTTTTCAAATATTTCTAAAGATATTCAAGCCAGCATTCAATTGATTGATATTTGTTCAAGTGACTATTCTATTGAAATAAATAAGAACAACAGCTTTCTAACTTTTAATCATAATAAATATTCCTAACTGGCCATTCATGATCATCGGAGTAATCGAGATCACAAGACTAATATTTAACAAGATGATGATAACAAAATTTAAAATATGTTATATTAAAATAAGTAAAATGGTAAAAACAAATTAAAATTTTAATTAATACTAAACGTAAATCTTAAGACATCCTTTAAATATATGAAATATAATTATCAAAAGAGGAAGAAAAGATAAATGCTAAAATCTTTAAAAAATTAGTCCATGCACAGTTACCATATTTATTGTATTTTAAATGAATTGATAATCGGAGCTTGGCTTCTATTTATAAAGAGAGATCAGCAGAGCTCTCAATTCAAAGAAAATTTCCCGCTCGGTGTGAGATGTCCAAAATTAGAATGTCGAGTTGGGTTTGGAGAGTTCCATGTTCGATTACTTCAAGTGGTATACACAATATATCTTACTGGGAACCATTGTAATCTATGTTAAGTGAGACGACTGGCGTTTGAAAGAGCAATTAGTGAGCTTTATAACCGATGTAAGAGGCATTACCAGCCATCTTTATTACCAGGGTGTAATGGTTATACCACAATGAATTCAATCTCTTAAAGTCCCACTGAGCCCTTTCAGAAAAAATCATAGTAAAGAAAGTTTTCAATAGAGTTTGTATATTAACATCTAAAGTATTATTCCTTAGGTTTTTAGATTATTGATTTGGATTAGTAGATACTTGAACATTTTCTTTTAAAGCGGATATTTCAATAATTAATCGATCTACTGTTTGCGGGATTTAAAAAATAGAATGTCAAGACTGTACCTTTTATACTTCTGCTTTTTCTTTCGACAATTTTCTTATTTATAAAAACGTTTGAAATATTTTATCTACGTAGAATGATTGGGGAAAAGTTATCTAATTAGTAATGATTTGTTTAATTCTTGATGAGCTCCTTGCGTTCAAAAAAGTTTTTCCAGTCAGACGGCAAATCGCAATAAGCTCTATGCAGTTAAAAGTATTTATTTAGGGCGATATTTATTAAAGTAGGGGTATAAGTTAGTGATGAAATTAGTATATAGCCTTGTCAGATAGGTTGAAGTGTAAATTACTTTGGTGAGGGGCCCACTGGATCAAAGAGAAATGTTAACGTCTAATAATTAATATAATATATAATATATAATTATTATTACTTACTATGTACATTATTTAAATTAGTTAATTATATAATTAATTATGAAAAAAACTGAAATATATTGTAATAATATTATGTATAATAATGATAATTAATTAAATATTGATTCAATTTTTTTTATATAATATGATATAATAATATTATTATTAAAAAAAATAATATTAAAATAAATATTGATTATTATTATTAATAGCGTCAATTATAAGCTAAGTCTAATTAATTTGATTAACTTAGTGATTCAGTGAATTAAACACTTATATATAGTCGCTTTTCGTGTTATATAATAATGGTATTGAAAAGAGAATTAAATAATAGAGTCACAGAATATGAATAAGTGCTTAAGAGGAAAAGAATTGCAAACGTGAAAGTTTTTTCGTTCCGGCAAGAGTGGTAACCTCTTGAAAATTATTGAATGTGGATGTTGACTGTATTTTTACCCATTGAAAAAAAAGCAGGCCAAGGATGGACTTAGGAAGCACTATGGCCCCATGACTTATCATTTTATACTTTGAGTCTGTCAAGGGAAAGTATATTGACGGGACAATAGAGTGATTGTAAAAGGTGAAAGATTTGAGATGACTCCCAAGTGTAAAAAAAAAAAAAAAAATAAAAACTTCAGCTTATTGACACTTAATCAATAGATAGCTATGAAAATCTCCAAACTACTTTGATCGTAAAAACTTAACACGTGATACTTTTTATTTTAATGAATTTATTATCTTTTTAATTTAAAATTCAACCATTAAATATTTCAAAATCCGTTTATACTCCTTTTTTAATTCAAGAAAAGTTAATAGAGATAGAATAGTAAAATTTTTTGAAATAAAATCAGAATAAGGTTATCAGGTGGGTAGAAGGTTGTACTCAGGGATTTCAAAGGAAGGTGGGGTATGTATCATACTTATTTTTTAATGAAACATCTATTAGCATAATATGCACAAAGGAGCTGAGAGGTACTGCAATGATATGAGGGTCAAAAGCGAGGCCTGGAGCCTGCTCAAACAGGACAGTGAGGACCACCCAGACAAAAGCGTCAGATTCATTTATTCTCCAGTCATGTAACGAAAATACTTAAACAGAATGAGTTCTGAGATAGCTTATAAGTAAAAGTGTTTATTATTAAGTACAGGTTAACTATTAAGTTGGATGTTCAACTAACAGAACACGGTTCATAATCAAAGTCTAAAAGCACGAATACAAGTCATAAAAAAAAAATAGCTGAATTTTGAAAATACCAAGTTTTTCATGTTGTCCAAATTTAGGTGCAGAGCCCCTAGTCATTTTTCAGATCAAAATATTTTTGTTGCTAAGATGTTGCGTGCATATCATAGATCTTTTATGGGCGTAATCCGGACCTATTCCACAATTGTGGTATTCAGTTGCTGTTGTTCGATTATCCTGTCACCTACCTGAACTCTGATTTCCACACTCCCTCAGAAGAAAGTGAGATTGAGGGGATCTTTGAATGTACATAATGCATCGAAATTAGTCGCGTAGGGGCTGAACTTGAGTTATAGCCAACATTATCAGTTAAGTCCAGCTGATGGGCCTAAGCGCAAGGACATCGTCTGACACTTTGGCCAAACAACAAACAGGAGTTTTCTCTGGATGACGGTTCACTGGAATTCACTTGTTTGTCATCCTCTCATAATAACTTTGAAGAGAGAGAGAGAGAAAATACATGAGACGAGTTAGAAGAAGATGCTGAGCAATAATAGAATAGATGAGCGAAGATCTTTCGAGGGACACATGTTAGAGATTGGGGCTAACTTACGCCACGAGATGAGGAGGAGAGAAGAAGAGATTGAAAACGTTGAACACAGAGATGTGGAGATGAAGCACTGTAGTAAGGCTCCTGTCCTTTACATGATAAGTAGGCGTTTTGTTTTCTCAGACCAGCACGTATCCTAGCAACAATATTCAACGGAATTATTCATCAACATTTGGCATTGGCAAGGTCAGTTAATAAATCAAATGATGCAAATAATGACGTAATGCTTGAAAGAAAACTTATACTCGCAAAGGTATCAAGAGAACATATTAGACATTAAATAAAAAGATTATCTTCATGTTGTCTGCATTTACAGCAGAATAAACGGTGCAGATCATGTCAATGATTCAATGTCTGTGATATCGTCCTTTCGTGTAGAGAATGGTCAATTGCAGACACGATGGCGGTGACGTAAAGAGGAATGAGAGAACGAGGCACCGGATTACAGGATGTATGCTGGCTTTGACGGCTAGAGAGTGGAAGCAAAATTAGTAGAACAGAGGTGTCTGCAGAAAAAACACTCTCACAGCTTAGAAAGATTGCCTTGAGGGAACATGATGACATCTAGTCCTACATAAATCGTTTGCCGGTTGTCATTTCAGGCTACACAACCTCCCAGATCTGTTGCGACAATAGGATGTTCTTTAACTAGTTCCTCGCCTGATCCTCTGTTGCAAAGGATCCAATTTAATATAGACACTTCAAAGCACAGGCACAGATTGATTTCGGAATGACTCCGCAAACAGGATAATCCAACATACTGCTTGAACTAAAAACGTAGATTATTAATTTTGGGACGTTTCAGAGAACAAAGTGGCTAAAAAATATCGACACAGCTATTCACTTCAGCTGGAACACCTCGCAGCTATACGATTCTTACTATAAAAGAGTGCGTTAAACACCTTGCATGGTCGTCCATGTAACAGCTAATCAAACATTTATAGAGACACAATAGCTCTGTTATACTATCAATATTTAAGTGAAAGTGATATAAGGAAGTGGTAATTGCGGGAATTTACTATCGCGAAATAACATGCGGCTATTGCTGTTAGACTTGATATGTTGCAGGAAAGCGCAAGAATGTAATTACATAGTATGAGCGCGCGCACGCAGATACCTAACTTGGCGTATTATCTTCTCCTCAAGGTACAAAGATCGGGGAATGCAACGTAGCGGTGAGAAAACAACTTTAAACTATTGGTCCACAAAACTTTAGTTACAACTACGTGGTGCTAAGAGCGCGAACCAAGAGCTAAAAAAGGCGAAGCGAAAAAGGGCTTTGAACCAGAGGTTCTCAGCAGGTATTTTTGATGATTATTTGATGTGCTGGATGGCAACAGCCTGCTATCCTCACTTCATAACTCGGTTAGTGGGACGTAGGTTAAATAAGAGGAGTTACAAGCTGCCAAGACCCATGATACCACTGGAGGAAATTAAAGTGTAAGTATGTGCAATCGAATCTTACTCCTCGCACATTAAGGCATCCTGAAGGGTGATGAGAGACTGAGTCTGGGAAGTGATCCCATTTTAATGGTGAGTTGTTTTATAATTTGGAACAATTTGTAAACATCTTAGTTTACTATATATACTTATATATTATATTATATATTTTTAATGATATATAATATAGTATATAATATGGTTTTTATTTATAATACTTATAATTTTATACTTATATATATATGTATATAAGCATATATATATATTACTCATATGAATTTAATCAAGAAGGCATGGCTCTCATTTTAATATAAGATATTATATATATTATATAATATATCATATATATATATCGCTCTATATGAATATTATATATAATATCTATATAACTTATAATTATATATAATTGATTATTAAAATAATTTATATAATATATAGTATATAATATTAAATAGCATATAATATATATAAAATATGATCATATTATATATTATTACTAACTAATAATATAGTTTATTATATATGTAAAGTTAATATATTATATAATATATATAATATTATTATAATATAATTAAATGAATCATCACTATATAAATATGATTAAATTAATCTAAATATTTGACTAATTATAATTTAATAATCTATTTATTATATACTTACTCTCCTCTTCTTAATGATTATATTATTAACATTTGGTATAATATTAACGATATTACCGTGTCTGTACTGCTCAATAATATATTAATAGTATATATACTCTCTACTATATATAGTATGACAGAGTTATTAAATTTTTTTTACTTTATATATTTATTTTCACTGTATACAAAGAAATAATATATATAATAAGGGTGATTCCTGATAACTCTCTCGCGGATCCTACAATTTTCAATACCTCGACTATCTTATTATCTATCTCGTATATAATATCAGTATTACTATATACTTATATAACTATAATAGATAAACTCTCTATACTATAATGGTGATTTTATGTTATTATAAATATATATAAATTTTATATACCATAATACCGTGTTATATGTTCACAAATTAGCTAGTAACATAATGCTTTCAAATCGCGCACACTCTCACTAAACTCTCTCTACGCGTTCTCTGGGCTGCATTCTACGCTCTCTTCAATTTAAATATTTTGCATGAAGTCGTGCTTTTGCTCACGTTGTATCAAACCTGTAGAAGTGCAGTGATCTAGATTGGGATCAAAGTCTTGGAATCAGCCTTGAGCACATGCTTAGAATTCACTACATCTATTCCCTCTTCTCACCTCAGGAAGTGTGTGTGTGTTGATTGAATACAAGGAATCTCGGGTGGACTTGTATCATAAAGTTTAATAACCACCATTGTTAAGTTATGCCCAATGCAATGACATGAATGTTAACAAGTTTAGGCAAACGCATATTAAGATGGCAGCATTTGGCATCCTAGACTCATTTTGAAATAAATTTATCTTTAAGAAAGGAAATTATAAGTCACTCGTAATTCAGCTGATCATGAGAAGAAAGTGACAGGTGAGAGATGTGAGATAACGAGATACTCACCACGTGTATAATATTTTGAGATATAATGCTATTAAAATCTTTGCCTTCATTCCTCATACGTGAGTTCTCATATCTACAGTCTCAGTTAGATCCTTCTAGATCTATCCCTAGTGAACTTGGCTCTTTGCTCGGCCTATTCTCAATTTTACGATATACTTGCTACTCACTATATCATCTGTTGATACTATAGGAATACTGACGCTTTATTAATTTTTATTATATTTTTTTGCGCTCGCTCCTAAATTGTCGTTATCTATTTAATGAAAAAATTGATTTGCGAGCACATGGTGTGAATTTGCGAGTTGCGGAACTAATTTTTTTTTGCAAACAATGATGCCGCTTTTGCGCATTGCTACGGACTAGTTTTGTCCAGCTTTGCCGTCCTAGACTAAAATAAAATTCTCAGTCCACCTCTGCGAGTTAATCATATACGATGTTTATTTATAAGTGTATTACTATGATACGATTTGTTGTATATTATATATATTATAATTATTATATATAATATCATATATTATTGCTATATATGATCATTTATTATACATATAAGATCTAATTCGTATTTCTTATTTAGTGGTCTGATACTCAGCATAGTTAAGGAATCTGAAGTAGCGGTAGCGTCCTTCCTCTACCTGAACCTGCATTATACCTAAGGTCCTAATGCTCAGGATCATGTATGAATGATGATGATTGCTTATATTGTGACTCAATTTCCGCACGAGGTTCGGTTCGCAGATTAGCTCATTTTGTCACAGTGCTATTAGCCTAATCAAACAGACTATTCATCTGAATTCGCTGGTAGATGACGTATAGGATGGATAACATAATAGATATATTGATATATTATATATAATATATATTAACTATCACTATTATATAATAGTTATATTATTATATAATTTAAGTATACATCATATTTAAATAAATTGCAATAGTATATATAGTTATATATATAGTATATTAATATAATATATACTATTATATAATATTTATAATAGAGAGAGAGAGATGAGTGATTTCAAAATTCCTTTTTTTTCAAAAGTTTCTTTCGAATAACACCCGCATCGTTATCGATCCACACAAAAGCCTCGTACACCACCCAGGAAAATAGTTTATACGTTCACCGGTGGATTCTCAATATATTTTTTCATTCGATGTATTACAGCAAATGTATAAGGTATAATAATGTATGGCCTCAGCCTATAGTATTCACTATAATGAAAATAGGTTGAAAATAAACGCAGCCAATAGCATAGAATTTTACTCTTAAGAAGTCTAGAACGCAGGAAGGCAAAATTTTTCAAAATGAATTTATATTTATTATCAACTGGCTAAATTGCTAATGTAGTATGTTTTCTTTAAATTATATTTTATATAAATCAATATTCTTTTTTTGACTTTCAAATAAAATATAGATATAGTTTAAGTTATACTTTACCATTTACTATATATTTTTAGCGAAAAAAAGACTCAAAAATATTGGGTAGGAGATACTTACCAGGAGCTACATACCCTATGTATACGCCACTCTGATATATAAATATATTATCATAATATATATATATACTATATATATTATATATATATCAATGATATATATATATATAATTGATAATATTATATATATATATAGTCATATATTATAAAATATATATATAGTTATATATATTAATATATATATATAGATATAGTATAATAATATTAATATATATTAGTATATATATTATATATTAATTAATATTATATATATATTAAATAATATATAAATATTTGATTATATATATAATAATATAAGTATATATATATATATTATATATTATTTAATATATTATAATTATATATATATGATATATATATATATATATTATAATTATAGATACATACAATAAAAAATAATATAAATATAAATCCACCATTTTAAAATATAAATCCATTTTCATGCTTTGGACCAATAAATTTGTCACTTATGGTGCAATTATATAATATTTATATAAATATATTCATAGTCAGTAGCATATTGTTCTCTTATATAATACTATATCATATATATCATATATGACGTAATATTATATCAATACTTAGTGGTTAAGTATCGTGATCGGTTTAATACAAGTATCACACTATCCTAAGTATGTTGTATGACTATAATATATGTCCGTTTCGTGATGTGTTATTATCGCTAATAGATAGGTGACATAATCGTCATAACAGGTGTTACGACGTACGAACTATAAGTATACGTGTATATAGTTATTATATAATACTTACACATATGATATATAAGTACTATATAGTATAAAATATATATATATATATATAGTATGCTATTACGCAGGGTAAATTGTAAGAGGATATATATCATATAGCATGATTAGTATAAATGAAACGACGAGACCTCGAAATCTATAGGGCGCTAAATGATAGATAGATAATCTTACATATATCATCACGTTTCAAAAGTCGCATTTATTTATTACCAGCGTTCCGATAGTAATGTTTACCTTGAGTTGTGAATTTGACAGAGTAACTTATATATAATACTATAATGGAAATCACTAATACATTCATGCTACGTACCACATAAACATGAAGTAGAACATACCTAAATCAACTAGTAATACTAACGTACCCTATCTATAACCCGGTTTCTATATCATATACACTACGAGTCAGGTCCTATATATACGTAGTATACGTACCTAACAATAACAAACATGATACTATAGTATGGTATATCAATATAACGCGCTTGCTCATTATAGTATGTTGACATATAAATATACTCTAGATATTGCCCTTAAATTGACGGATATATCATCCATAGATTAGGTATCATATATATCAAAATTGAGGAAAATTATGCTAAGTTAATTGTACAGATCATTCATATGTTTGGTGATTTTGTAGGGCACCACAGACTGCTAACAATTTGTACAATGATGCACTCTTATTGAAAAAAACAAACAGTGGTTCTGTGAAAAATAGTTAACGTAACGCGGAAGTATCGTTATTGAAAAGATTGAGTATACATCACAGCCCGTTTTAATTTCCTACGTTTACTTTACATACTAATATATATTATTTATACATACTTAATATATATATATATATTTTCTCATACTACTGGAATAAATTCTTATATAAGTTAATTGTCTACTCTGCGCTATATACTGGTATTTGCATCTACTGTATATGATTCGATACTCATACGAATATATATACCGAGCAGTCGTAACGTATAGTGTAGTTCATTTATAATAATATATATATATATATATATATGTATAATCAATATATAATATTATAGTATATAATTAACAATCATGAAAACAGTTGTGTTTATTTATATATAAGTTTCAGGACATAAATATCCTTCATATATGGAAGCAAAAATATGTAGTATAAATTTTTTTAATATAATTAACGCTCTGATGGTCATACCTTCATTATATAAACATATCATAGCTTAGACTAATTTTCCTACAAAGTTCAAACAAGCTTAATAGAAAGTAACCATGACTTAGTTTCTCTGTTTGAAAATAATTATTATTAGTATTATATATTATATTATATATATATAGTATTATAATCATCATGAGTTATATATATAATTAGATTATATATATATATATATTACTACCACTATATATATATATATCCATATATCACCTAAATAGTGCTATAGCTATGTATATATAGTAATATAGGGGAAATATATAATAGCCAGTTATTAGGGAGGAGATTCCGGACCCGAAATCGAGCTGATACTACCGCGACCTCCGCTCTAATTTGACCTTTTGTTGACACGCTGACCTTTTTGAAGTAAACAAATTTTGTGCGATGACTCCACAATTTTCGGCCGAATGAACCAATCAAATTTTTTGAGAACCCCAAAATTTTTTATGTGACCGATCCGCTGATTTTCTCTTTTGCGAGAAGGAACCAAATTTTTTAGAACCCAAATTTTTTGACCGAACCCAAATGTTGTTTGTCGATACAACATGGGAGAACCACGGATTTTATATTAGACGATACCTAGGACTTTTTATGCAAGCGAACATCTAGCTAAGGGCCACGCGATTTTTTTGATGATCACATTATTTGAAGAAACAAATTTTAGAAATAGCACAACGATAAATTTTTGCAAGCATGGGAGCAATATCTTTTTAAAAACCAATTGTCTTTGAAGTACATATACACGCGATGATTTTTTTTATTATGAGAGACAGCAAATTTTTGTCGAAACACCGCTAAATTTTTCTGATAATCACCAATCTATGATTGTTGGACAGAAACTCACTGCTCTCAATCTTTCTTCTGCGGAGTAACCCTTCGTTTTTGACAACTCTTTTTAGCTCATTCTCTTTTACTCTCT
>JABUQX010041054.1:12500-20128 GCA_015478945.1 Trachelipus rathkii | reverse complement strand
AAAGGAGTTCCACAGATGCAGAAGTGGCTGGAAAGAAGGAAGGCACCACACGAACGGTCTGGGATTTTCAATGCTTCTACTGCAAAATTCATGCGGAGAGCATAGGCACCACCTTGTAATCGCGAGGGACGCACATGGAGGTGGGAATGCGAGTGGCAACTCCTCTGAGCATCTACCGTTTGTAGTACCTATAGGAAAAGAGATAGTGCGCATACGTCACGTCGCAGAGATGAGGGTCAAGAGAGTTAGAAAGTAGGGGAAGGTTTATTAATCTTTTAGTCCTTTAGACTCAACTCTTTTCAATAGAAGGGTGGAGCGGGAGCCCCCCCAGATGTGCGAACAGTACTCGCAAAACAAGGGCGAATAAGCCCCTTATATAACTGGAGTAGCTGTGCAGAAGAAAAAATTCCCGCACTCTGAACAGAATCTCCCAGTTTTTTGGAGGCCACCTTAGCAACCGTTTTTTTTGATATGAGGTTTCCAAGATAATTTTTTGTTTATGTTCAAAAACACTGGCTAGGAATATCTCAACATGTATCACCCATGAGAACCGCCATCTTTGGATTCGAAATGGAACATAAAGGCAAAACAACTGAAAGGGTGGTTCAAGGCCCTGTTGAACCTGCCAATCCTCCATTCTTCACAAAGAAAATTCAGCCCTGTCGTGCTTTCGAAAAAGAGGGAGCTAGATTTGAGGTTGAATTTGAGAGCAATGAAGTTTGAAGTCATCGGCAAAAGAGTGAACATGAGTTAGAAGTACAGCTGAGGAGATCATTGATGAAAAGTAAGAATAAAAGTTGGAGAGATAAAACAGAACCTTGTAGGAACACACAATTAACAGGAAAGCGAGGAAGAAAGCCGCTCCTCAACCGGGAGTGCTGATATGGGAGACGAGAGGATAACTTGACCAAAGAGTAAGCAAAGAGAAGAGGAAACCTAATAGGGAAAGGCGAGCTTAGAGAGTACGCCCGACGCATGCATAGCTCGCTTCAAAGCTTTGATATATCGAGTGCCACCACCCAAGACTCCCATCAGTCTAAGGGATTGGTTTGGACTATGCACGCTTTTCAGCACTGAGGAATGTACTACGTATTAAGCGCATAGAGAGTAGAGTTGAAAGAGGCAGACGCCAACTCAGAAGCACACTCCCTCAAACCACGGGGAGGAATGCCATGCCGGGCCTACTAGCCTTCACTGACACTCAATAGAATCTCAGAATCCCACTGCACCCGATCATGCCGCTAATCGCGAGAAGAGGCATAGGAAACCTGAGAAGGGAAAAAAAGCAGGAGGAGGGATGCCGGCATCGCCCCAAGGGTAGAATTAAATGAAAAAGGAGGCCGAAGATATTGCCTTTTCAAGTAGGAGAGTTAGCTCAGAACCGTCAGAGCGAATAAGTGGAGGAAGGCAGATTTACAAAAGTTTATTAGAGATGTTTTTTGGCAGGGGCAGAAATTTTTATCAGTGGGAGAGCCAAGTAGGCTGTCGCACTCACTTTCTTTAAGTGAAAGCGCGCTTAGCCTGTCGTAAAGGGTTCAAAAATCCGAGCAGAAAATGGGAAATTAGTAGTGTGAAAGGACACTCTTGTTTTTCTCTTTGAGGCCACAGGCCGTTCTATTTCATGTCCTTTCAAGGGACATTAAAATGTTAATATAGTTACTTAGAATCAAGTTGATGGAAAGATACTCAATCTGCGTATTTGGTTTGAGGAGGAAGCTTGCCAACCACTAAGTTGTTAACAAGTCTGTTGTCTGCTGTTCTCTACTCCAGGAAGTCCAAATCGAACTCCTTTAGTTCATGTAAGTGTGCACGAACATCTGATGCAAAGAACCGAGTATTCTCTAGGTTCTTATTATCTAAAACTGGTGATGAACCAATCTTGTTAAGAATAGTGTCCACTAGGAAAGGTACGTCCAGATACACCTTCAGGATGTTAATAGCCACAGAATAGTTCTCATCTACATTAGTCAAGTGGTGAACATCTTTACGCAAAATTTTGAATGTGACTTTTTAAATACTGTAATTTGGCTTCGTCAGAAAGGTCCTTCCTACAGCCATATACATTTTCAAAGGACAGGAGAAAACATCTGAACGAATGCTTATCCTCTCCACCAGAAAAGTTTTGACACTTAAGAAACTGGAATTTTAAGTTCTTGTTGTTGCTTAAATGATTCAATATAGACTTTAATTCTCTTCGTGAGACCGAATCACTCTTTTGCAAAGAAGTGGACTTGTGGGACGAAACATTGGCAGTCGGTCCGATTTCATAAATTATCCTCTGCATTTGTAGATGATAATGAGAGGATTTAATAACTTCATTTAAGAATGTTGTGTCGTGTTTCATGAGAGCATATTAGCTTCGATGACATTGTCAAACTGTCTCATCTCCTCCAGACGAAGATTTACCTCATCCAAGACGGCTTCCAGGAGAGAGGGACTAAATTTTTTTTGAGATTCCTCTGAGAAGGGCTTTAGCAAAAGAGTTATTTTACGCTTTATGACGTCTCTAGAACGTCCCAGTGGCTTTACTTTTTCTTCCACAACCCTTACGAGGCTTTTCTTTTCCCCATCAGTGATGAATTCCTCTGTAATTCCTATATCGCTGATGGTATCTTCATGAGAAGTTAGGGTGGCGGAAGCAGATATTGCGCCTATTGCAGGAAAAAAGAGGAAAGAAGGAAAAGTATGAATTATAGAGAAGAGGAAGTAAAATAGGAATAGCGCAAAGTTGTTACAAACGCAAACCTATTATTTTTTAAAGGGGGTGTTTGATATCTTACACACACACACACACACACACACACACACACACACACACACACACACACACCTACACTGCATACATCTTTTCCAAATTTACAAATATATACTTACGCATATATTTAGTTGAATTTTCTTTGACGAAACCTTTAGTAAGAATTTTTAATTTAATTTTCAAAAATGCTTATTAAGAATTTAAAAATCTTAAGTGATTAAGATTTTTAAATTTGACTCAAAATAGTTTGAGTTGAGTAGAGATTTAACACCTACTCCCAACAGTTATTTTCGGAACGAGGCGTCTTCAATTTTTACTAAGTAAACTATAGAACAAAATTCTAAGATGTTAAGAAAAGAAGCTATTTCTAAGATATAGACCATATAAAACAACTTGGAACGATTTCTAAGATAGAAACGATATAACTAACTTTTAAGATTTATAAGAAAGGGATCGATTTCTAAGATAATCTACCTCTAAGAAAATACCTATCTCTAAGATAGAAACGATAGAACAAATTTTTAAAAGAAAAGGAACAAATTCTAAGAAAAAAAAATCTGTGTTCGATTTAATATTTTCTTTAATTTAACGTTCAACAATTGAAAATAATTAAATAATTGGCAAAGATCAAATAAATAGGAGAACACTAAATAAAATAGAGTTTATTTACATATGATAATTAATTATGGATTATATAGATTATAGAAAACAACTATATATATAATAATTCCAATGGAAAGAGAAGTCGAAGCCAACGCCTTGTTCCTTATATATATTTCCAAGCGTAGAACGATGTTGGAGCAAAATACGAATATGAAGTCACGTGGGACTTTGTTAATCTGCAACAAGGTGCAAACTATAATTACCAACCTATCTCAAGCATTTTCGATAATTATAATAATAAATATTAAATAATAATAATAATTACTAATTATTGTATTGATTAAATTAATATAAAATCACCAGAAACTATAAATAAGAGGGAAACTAACATTTTTTGTAATTTGTAGAATTTCCTATATTTAGGTATTTTATATTGATTTATATAAAGCGCCCGATAGCTCAGTGTTAGAGCACTCGCCAAACAAAGCGAGAGTGTCCCAGGTTCGCAACTGGTCGGGTGGGAGAAGGTGAGCTATTCTCTCCTTGGGCTTGGCTCCATCCACCGTGTCCACTGTCCCTACCCTGGTCAAACTCCATGTCTCTCTCTCTCTCTCTCTCTCTCTCCTCTTTCTCTCTCTATATATATATACTCTTTCTCTTTCTCTCTCTTTCTCTCTCTCTCATATATATATATATATTTATATATATATATATATATATATATATGCCTCTTACATAAATATATATATATATATATATCTCTGTATATATATATATATATATATATATATATATATATATATATATATATATGGTGCGTGTGTATGTGTGATCAAACAACAACAAAAATAGAAAAGGGGCGGGGCTTAATGACGTCATAGAAATACTGATCGCTGATTGATGCCCTCCAATATTACACCCTTACTACTGTCGACTCCTAAACTCTCCTACTCTCACTAACTCACCAATCTTTCATTGAACACTCACCTTATTCTATTGATCTTACAGTTTATTGAATTTACATTTCTCTTTTGAAATTTACAGTCATGTATCTCCTCCTTCTTTAAAGAGAGCTCCTTCGACTCGTATTTCAGATAGTCTTATCATTTCTCTGTCAAACTCTTTGATCAGACTTCACTGCTATGCTCAATCTTACATATACTCCACTGGTAAAGTCTAGAACACACTTCATTTATCTATTTTTTTCCATTTATCTTTGATTTGCACAATTTCAAAGCTCTGCGTATCGGAGCATCAGGCTTTAATTTGGTCCTGATTTCCAATTTTCAAAAACTCCGATGGAATTTTGTAAGCCTCTGGCCTTTACTCACTGGAATATATATATATATATATATATATATATATATATATATATACATATTTTTTCTATATATATATATATATATATATATATATATATATATATATATATATATATATGGGAAAAACAATTTCTTTCATACTATTAACACGATGCTTTTTAAACCAGCAATTTGAAATTATTAAAAAATATAAATGATAAATGTGTGCTGTTAATTTGCAGTATATAAAAAGTTTGGGAAAGATAAACTGTTTGAAGAATTCTTTCCTCTCAAATGTAACTTTAGAACTAATCCTAAAATACTTATTTACTTTAACATTTTAATATAAATTTTCTTACTCAAAGAAAAAATAATTGAAAGTTATTATTTTTAGTTATTGATATAGTTTTTTTTTATTAATTTTTTTTTTTTTTTTAAATTAGTTTTTAATGTTTTCCTCCCATTTACTTACTATCTAAATATGTAATTAGGATGTATTAGCTAAAAGCTTTCATTTAAAGCACTTTCTTTTTTTTATTAGAAAAAAAAGTGTTATTTTTAGTTGGTCGAAACCAACAAACCATGTTAGATCACCGCATACAACTCTCACACATAAATACATAAATATATATTTTTATATATATACTAATTCAATATTTGTATATATATATATATATACTTTAATATATATATATATATATATATATATATATATATATATATATATATATATATATATATATATATATATATATATATATAATTGAGGGAGAATTAAAAGTGACAAGTTAAGTGAACAGGTTTATAAGGAAAAGTATGCGAGAACACCTAAAAATAAATCAGTTCAATGTGCATGGGCAAGATGAATGTGAAAAATCTGGACTCAGATGAAGAAACCTTTGTTAGTAGTGCAAGAGAAGTTTATGGGTGTCCTAAAGTAGGAAGTAAGAATGCCAATAGTGAGTGGTGGAATGAAGGGATGATGCACAAGCGGTTTTAAAGTAAAAGGGCAGTGGTTTAGCAGATAATGTGTTAAAAACCAATGATGAAGTTTTGAAAAGAACAATGTATGGAAATATATGAGGAGAAATAAATAAATAAATAAATACTTAGGAGGAAAAAAGAAGTAAATGAACAGACTGGAAGGGGGATGGATGGAAACTTACAAGTAAATAGGAAGCTGTTCTGGAAGGAAGTACGAAAGGTCAAGAGAGTAAGGGGGAATCTTCATAGAATAATAAATAGGGATGGTATGAGGAGAGTGTGAAAAGAGTACTTCAAAAATCTGCATAACATTGGCAGTAATGAAGAGGTGATAGTGAATGTATGTGAGTTTGATGATGTAAGAAGAAATAGATATTTTGGGGAAGTATAATAAACAGAGTGAGAAAATTGAAGAACGGTAAATCACCATGTATAGATGGAATTACTGGTGAAATGATTAAGAATGGAAGCGAGATTGTGATCGACTATTCATGGAAATTGTGTAACAAAGCGTTTGCGGAGGGTATAGCACCGAAGAATTGGAGGAGAGCAGTAATAGTACCCTTATATAAGGGTAAGGGGATAAGGAACACTGTAAACTATGGGGAATTGGTTTATTGAGTGTTGTAGGGAAATTATATGCTCTTATTTTGGTTGAAAGAGTGCGTCGAGCGCCTGACTGACGAAAACCAAGGTGTGCATTTATAAGTGGTAGAGGATATGTACATAAAATCTTCACATTGAAACAAATGTTTGAGAAAATGAAAGAGAAGGAGAATAAATTGTATTTAGGATTTATGGACTTAAAACAAGCATATGACAGGATTAATAAAGGAAGCTCTGTGGCAGGATATATGGTGTTGGTGGTAGGCTTTTGAATGGAATCAAATGTATGTTTGTCAATATTGAAGCTTGTGTAAAAATAATTGGAGTAAAAAGTGAATGGTATAATATTAACAGTGGAGTGGGGCAGGGATTTGTTATGTCTCCTTGGCTATTTAATTTGTATATGGATGAAGTGATGAAAGAATTAAAAGGTAGAAAGCGTTAGGACAAGTGTTAAACATGAAGGAGAAATGGAAGAGAGTGGAGGTGCCCTACCTCTTATTATTGTACGCTGATGATTTGCTTTTGTTGGCGAGTCTGAAGAAAGTTTGAGGGACTGGTAGAGGGCTTGGTTTGTGTATTAAGGTGTGCT
This sequence comes from Trachelipus rathkii, assembly GCA_015478945.1. Classification (NCBI taxonomy): domain Eukaryota; kingdom Metazoa; phylum Arthropoda; class Malacostraca; order Isopoda; family Trachelipodidae; genus Trachelipus; species Trachelipus rathkii. The sequence goes on along the minus strand of JABUQX010041054.1, from coordinate 13,287 downwards.
TTGAAAGAATATATATATATATATATATATATATATATATATATATATATATATATATATAATTTATAAAATATATATATATATATATATATATATATATATATATATATATATATATATATATATATATATATATATATATATTCTTGTGGAAAAGGCCAGGCCTACATGGCACCTACCAGAAATGGGTAAAATTAAATCTACACTTTGACCCTTAACAACTCTCAATCTATTCTAGACCAAAGTTAGTTAGCACGTTTTGCCCTGTGAGGGTCTTCACGTAGCTCATAAAATTATTCCTGATCAGTAGTCCATACTAATAGAGACGTATTCTGTTATGTGTGTAAAGAAAATACAGATACTATTAAATACTGAATGATATTTCGTAGGGAGAGCAGATGCCTCTCCGAAAGTTCCTGCATTTTGAATTCGGTTTAACCTCTAGTATTTGTGTTCCGAATATTAGCAAAATTCTTTCTTTAATTTTAGTTTTTAATACAATTTTCTATTGTTCCTACCTTTAATATGGAAATAATTATTGTTTACTTTACTTCACAAAGCCTTAGATTTTTTATAACAAATCTAGATGTCTTTAAATATATCATTTCTAGATACAAATACATTTGCAACCATTACTTCTTTGCTCTTCTATCCTTTAATTTCCTTTTTTTTCACAATTTTTATTTAATTGCTTGCATTCCATATTCCATCCATCCTCTTCCACTATATTTCCTTCCTAAAAGGACTCCGGTCCTCCACTCCATTATATCTATCAATCTTTCTATCT
>JABUQX010041054.1:0-7500 GCA_015478945.1 Trachelipus rathkii | reverse complement strand
ATCACATGACTCTAGAGTGGATTGAACCCTTACCCTTAAGATGGTGATTTATACAAATAATTTGTGCGGTTTATGCACGAAATCCCCGTATATACTATAATATAGTATATTCATACTATATATATATATATATATATATTATATTATTATATATAGTTATATATTATATAATATATATAGTTATATATATTACTATATATATTATGATATACATATAGATATATATATATATATATATATATAAATATAGTATATAATTGGAATTCGGAATTTCGGATCAGAATCGGAATCGAAATCGGAATCGGCACTTTTGCACGGGGTTATCGGGAAGTCGAATCGGGCATCGGCTGGAAATTTCGGAAGTCGTTCCATCACTAATATATATATATAGTATATTACTATATATCCATATATATATATTATATATATATACATATAATAATATATATATAATATAATATACTATATTTATATATAGTATATAATATAATAATTATATATATATATATATGATATATAATAATTAATATATATATAGTATATACCTATATATTCAAATGTGAGGGTGACTTTCGAAGAGATGGCACTCAGGAACACACATCGCATGGCTGGAGATAACATAACTGGATCGAAACCGCTGCAAAACGATGGACGCATGTGCCAATAAGCAACTTTTACTAAATCGCTAGAACAAAACTAAATTCTCTTGAGCCACGTGTTTACGAAGTAAAAATTAATTTAGGGATGCCTATCGTTGATGAAATTACTGCTAAAGGCAGAAATACACAAGCCAATAAAAAAGGCAAAAGATAACAAGAAACAGATTACGCAATTACGATCTTGTCAATTATCGATGTATCATTGCTGAATCACTGGATGAACGTTCTGTGCTTCTAGCGCCCGATGAAGAGTCTGCGTTCAGAGGTGTCAAAAAGACACTCTGTCAATGATCGAAGATATCAAAAGGGTAAACGAAAGAGCTTGGAATCAGATAAAGATCCATTGGTTTGATGGCGGGATAATTGTAAAAGTTTTCCACAGTCTTGGCATGCAAGCGCCAGGGAATTCTTAGCCATGCAACATCAACAAGTGTAGCTGTTTGCATCTTTTAGTGGTTAGCAGATTCATTTATGACGAAAAGAGAAACCCAAACTCTCCCCTGAAAGGGCCCAGAAGCTTTTGTTTTTGATAGCATTATTTGAGGATTATTAATTTCAAGCCATCAATATATAAAACCTTGTCCAAATGGGCTAAGAGGTTGGGTGGGGGGTGCAAAAGAGTTGGATCAAGAGTCCTGTACTCTGGTAACACGGGATATATAATATATTATATAGTATATATATATTATATTTATATATATTATATATATTATATATATATATATATATATATATATATAATATAATATATCATACTATATTATATATATATAAATATATTATATATCAGTGTGGCGTACCTGGAAGAATACACTTGGGTAGGGCAGAGTTTATATATATATATATATAATATATATATATACTATATATATAATATGATATATATATATATATATATTATATAGTATATATAGTAATATATATATATTATATATATATTATCAATATATATATATATATATTATATAATATATATTACTATATAGCGTTTATTCATTATTATCCGTATAGCTAACGCAAATACATTCGAAAATCATTCTTTCTTTATTTAATACAATGTATAATAGCGTATACCGTATTTTTATTCTGTATGAAACGGCTGATTGTTCACTGTATGACCTCTTACCGCACAATATTAATTTTTACAATCACATTCCAAGTTGCAGAATTTCTCTAGCCGACAACCTATCATTTTTCTAAACAATAGACGCCTTCTCGTTTTTCACGTATTGTAAGTATTTTTCTCACAAGCGTCTTTTTCATTTAATATATAAACTCTCTCATACGCCACTTACCTATACCCCTACTATGATGTCATTACCTTCTTTCACTTAGATTCTTGATGTATTATCATTTGCCTAACCAAATACCATACTTATAACTTTAAAGTTTATATATACAAGCTTGAATTTTCAATATCAGGAACCAAATCAGACCAATTCGACTACAAAAATTATCAAAGAAACGTGCACAATCACATGCATTTCTAAGTGTACGTATTTACGGAAGATCGAGAGACGAAACGATTTCATTGATATTATTCGATTTATTATAGGTAGGACAGACTTGCCCGCTCCATTATAAGTTGACGTAGGAAATGACGTCATTCGTCCGCCGGGTGCCAAAAATTTTACTTCTAAGATCAGAGTAAGAGCGAGAATTTCTAAATGAAGGTCATTACTATTATAGCTAATTATTATTGTGTTGTTTTCTTTTAATTTATGATGCAAAAAAGCTTCTTTTTTTTCTTTTATATAAATATTTAAAAATTTAGGTTATACTTTTACATTTAATTTATTTTATTAAAAAGACTCTAAAATATTGGGTAGGAGCTACTACCGGCCTACCCTATATATACGCCCTTGATATATATATATATATATATATATTCTATATATATTATATATAATATATATAGAGTTACTTATATATATATTTATATATATACTAATATAGGTAACTATTATATATATTTATATATAGTATATATAGTATATATATAATATATGGAGTACTTGGGCGTAAACTCTAAAAACTTAAATACTATCCGCGTATCCGCATCCGCATTCCGTTGGGATAGTGATTTTAACTATCCGCATCCGCATCCGCGGATAGTGAAAATCACTATCCGCTACACCTCTAATGTTATAATATATATATTACTCGAGGCGCCGTGTCTTTACAGAGAGCACAGGAGGCGCCCCCGGGCCTGCCTGCTAAAAAAAAATAAAAGCAAATAACAAGGCAACGAATGTAGAAAAGTAATCAAATTACTATTCAATACAATTGTAATAATGTTCAAAAATGGTATACAATAACGCTAATGTTGCATTAGAAAAAACTAATTCCTACCGAAAAGTCCTTTTGATATAGATGGATCTGAGATGCCATGACCTTAAGGATATTGCGATGCTGTGCCCATTTCCTCTGTAAAGAGCGTGAATTATAATGCTATCAAAACACTGCAGCTTGTCCATTTCTTCCGGCAACGTGGGGTAAAGGGATTGAGCACTCCGTATATTATTAGGTCCGTACTGTTAGAGGATTTTTCCATGAGGAAGATGAGAATCTCTAGTCCTGGCCGTCCGTCACTGCATGATTCATTCTGGCAGCTCACTTCTCAAAATAGAGTTGCAGGTGCCCATAGTTTTGCTGAATTAATCAATATGTGAAACAACAAATAAAATAAAGAAATAATTGGTTTTTTTATCTTTTTGAAAGCATTAATATAAAATTAAAACCTTATCTTAATCAGCTGTCTTATTATATATATATAGTATAATATATATATATTATTATATTATATATATATAATAATATATACTATATATATATATATATATATAATAGTATAGTATATTATACTATATATATATTATATTATATATATGCTTTATACTAATATATATATATTAGTACTGTATATCTCTCGGTATATCTTTACGTACCTCTGCGGTTCTATTGTCATAAGTGTTGAGTCCTAAGTCGGTGATCTTATTATATATATTATATAATATATATATATATATATATATATATACTATATATAATATCTTATATATATATATATATAATATATATATTATATATACTATTATATTATATCATATATATATCATATATATATACTTACTAGTTAATTATATATATATATAAATATTATATATATACTAGAGAGAGAGAGAGAGAGAGAGCGCGGAGACCCGATCGAGCACGTAAGAGGAGAGAGACGAGAGAGACAGAGAGAGGAGAGAGAGAGGAGAGAGAGAGAGAGGAGAGGAAGCAGTATTGATCAACCATTTATGAAAGAAGAAACCATTATGAGAATATTGTTAATATCCATCATTCAGGTGCGAGGGCAGAGATTCTCAAATATTATCGGCCATTAATTCCTACAGTTTGGGAATCCCACAAAATTCTCTAGCTTCCAAACAAGTTTTCTGAAGAAGCCTTAGATTCTTTTAATTGGCCACATATGGGTATCTTTTTTGAAAGATCATTTTTACGTAATGAATTAACCGTGATTTTTGACCAAACAAATGCTACTCTTTCGGAACAAGAACATTCAAACTATTTTAAAAACCTTCGTGGAGAATGATTCACAAGATGGGTTTCCTGAATCTTAAAGACTTTTTAGTCTGATCGCCACAATTCCAGCAACAACGGCACTCTGTTGGAAAGCGAGTTTTCTTTTCCGTAATCTGATTGAAAGACATCCCTCCGAAGCACGATGAGTCGAGCCTGGCCTAGTCCAGATGCTGATCAAATTGTTGCTTCTTACGTTTCCATAGAAAAAAGAACTTCTAATACAAAAGTTCTATACCCTCAATAATCATTCGCATCCTGGGTCATGGAATAATTAGTATAAATACGGAGTTCGCATGAAGTGTGACTATCCAAGGTCAAACAGAGGACATATGCGATCGTTCAACAGCGTGTAGCGCCTCGATTCATACCGTGCATCGATTATTTGGTTGGGTGATGTTGCATATACGTACTTGGATTATATCATACTTATCTCCTTATCGGTGGTAGCGCTGATGCGTTAACAAGCCATACGACCGCTCCGTGAAATTCAGAAATTTACGAAGTCAGTCGCTTCACCAGCGATCGTAGATGATCGGTACCAATCCCCTCAGTCTCAGTGCAAAGAACACATAGCTAATAAATTATATAGTACTCATGAGTATTGTAGTGATTACTATAGTAGTACGTATATATATACAAGTGCTGCTTTCCAATCCCATGTTGTTCCGGGCACTCCTACTGCTCATCTGTCTCTCACACGCGGCGCCATCATGGTTATATGCGGCGAATTGTAGTGTACACGGCCGCGTGATCTCTAAATGTATTATTATCTCTACACTTGAGCGCATGAAAACCTGACCGGCGATCTCACAATAGCTCCCGTCACCCATTCATCCATATGTCTGCCCGTTTGTGATTCGACATTAGCGGTCGAATTATACATATACAGTCCGCTTACGATTAACTCTAATAATGAATTTATAAATCATTCTTCACAGATCAATCTGCATCTGTCATTCAGCTTTGTTAGATTACGCTTATGGTTTATATAAATTATACTTATATATATATATACTTATATTATATGTATTATATATATCGCAACCGACTAATATATATATATATTAAACTTAATTAATAACCGTAGTATACTATAATGACCGTATTATATAACATTTTAATTATTTTGAAGTGCCCCCCATGTTTTCGGTGTGCACGAGCCACTACTGATATAATAGGTAATACTGTAATATCTACTATATAATACTACTTATATATAGTGACTATTATTATAGAGATATATATATATATAAGATATATATAATATATATAATATATATATATATTTAGTATATATATATAAATATGTTATATATATTATTCGTATATATATATATAATATTATATATCGATAATATATATATAATATATATATATATATATATATATATATATTTATCTTTATATATATATAATATCTTTAAATATATATATATATATTTATATATATATAATATATTATATATATTATATTTGAGCGGAATAGATTTGTTCGCTTGTTGAACCTTACACTTAAGAAAAGCAATAAAATGAGTATAAGGCGAGGGGGAAAAACTTTTCAACATTAATAATAATAATGATTAATAATATATCAATTAATAATAATAATAATAATAATAATAATTAATAATAATAATAAGTAATAAGAATAATAATAATAATAATAATAATATTAAAATATATAGTATAATAATAATAATAATAGATAATAATTAATAACTAACAATAATGGAAAATAATAATAAATAATAATAATAATTAATAATAATGAATAATAATAATAATAATAATAATAATAATAATAATAATGAATATTAATAATATGAATAATAATAAATAATAATATTAATATATAATAATAATATCTTTTCATACACTGATAAATAATAATATATAATAAATAATAATAATAAAAATAATAATAATAATAAAATAATATAATAATAATATATATAATAATAATAATAATAATAATAACTACATCGTGACTTAGTGCCACTCTCGCTTGTATTTTTTACACAGTACTAAAAATTTCAGAAAATTGGTATGGAATAAATTTACTAATGGAGATGAAGATAAGTAATAATTTCAACTAACAATAATAGAAAATAAAATTTAATAATAATGAATTATAATATATAATAATAATAATAATAATCAATCAAGTAATAATAATATAATATAATGAATAATAATAATAATAATAAGAATAATAATAATAATATAAAGATTGAAATGACGAGTTTTTGTGAAAAATCAAAAAAAAAAAAATTTGATGATCGATCACAATGTAGTTGTTCTGTTTCAGATGTGGGATGAAAAGGCTCCCTAAAATTCTTCTGTTCTTAGGGAGTTATTTTATTCATTTATTATTATTATTATTATGATTATTATTATTATTTATTAATTATATTATTAATTATATTATTATATTATATATTATTATTGATATTATTATTATTCTCTAGTTAGTATTATACTTCAACTTTTTCCTATTAGTCAGGACAAGGTAAAAAAATCATTATTTTTGATTGTTTGATTGCTATTGTTATTATTATTGTTTTTCTCGATTATATTAATTATTATTATTATATCGCTGGCCCTCTCTGGTGCGCCTACTGTCATCCAATCGCACTCCGCGACTCATACGATAGCTCGTCAAATTATTATTATTACTATCATTATTATTATTATTATTATTATAATTATTATTCATCATTATTATTATAGTATTAAATTATATTGATTCAGTTAATTATCGATCTCATTATTTTAATTGAAAATTATTATCTATATATTTTCTATTAATATTATTATTGAATTATATTATTGATCGATTTTCACTATCGCATTATCATCAAGTCATATCCAGTATCATCATTATCATCTATATCTATCTATCAATTCATCATTATCTTATGCTATCAAGGTATTCGCATAACTTTGGGACTTTATCTTATGTATTATAATTTCATACGTTGTATATTTCTAGTATCTAATCTATTAGATTATTATTATTATTATATTATTCCTAATTGTGTACAACCATCGTCTCTTCCTGAATCCCTGATGTCGTGCGTGCGCCGGCAGTTCTCTCATCATGTGATTAGTTTCATATATGTGATGTAGTCTTATCTCTGTGCCCGACGCCTACCCCTCCTATATAAGCCTCGTGCTATTATGATTAAATTGTATGGTTACTTAAGTTGTATTGACTATATGCCTTAGGTGATGATAATGGATATTCTCTTTT
>JABUQX010041053.1:20000-31495 GCA_015478945.1 Trachelipus rathkii | reverse complement strand
ATCTTGGCTCATATAGCTTATTAATAAAGGCGTCTCTCTCTCCTTCTCTCTGTCTCTCATATACCCGAAAATCATCGCACTAATTAAACAGATAACACCGGTGGTTAAAGTTAGGAGATAGTGAGAGTGTCCTAGGTCAGATGAAAATTTTCACGAAAAGGGTACGAAGCAAGATGGTCAATAGAAGTTTTTTATAAGTCAGATACAATCTCAAAGGAGATCCGCTGTCTCTGCTTCGGAAATTGCTCCTGATTGTGTTATTTCGTACATTGATTTAAACTAATATAAAATATAATATTGTATTCTAATTTAAAATAAAAATATTAGACATTCAAAGTAACAACTTCTTTAAAAACTTGAATTATTACATTTTTGCAAGTATCACTTTACATCTTGAATGTTTATGCAAAATGTTATCTATTACAAATTAAAATTTCACTAATAATAATTAATTAAAATTTAATAAAATACCTAAAATTTAATTATAATATTAATAAGAATAAGAATATTATGTGTATAAAAATGTAAATTTGATGTTAATAATGAATTATATAATTATAAATAATTAAAGAAATTTTATAAAATTTAATTAATTATATATATATATAATATTATTGTATAAAAATGTAGTTCATCATATTTTTTCTCTAAATATATATAAATATAATATATAAATTATAAAATTAATCAATTATTAAATATTATATCATAATATTATATAATAATGTTAAATATATATATATTAATATAAATAATAGATATGTTATATATTCATAAAGAAACAATAACAAAAAAAAAGTCAACAATAGTTTGAAAGTGATAATAATAATAAATATAATAGATTAAATAATAAATATATAATTTATAAGCATATTAGAATATAAAATAATGTTAAAATTGTAATATTATTATATTGTTTAAAGATTAAATATCCTACATATAATGTATCCATATATATAAATTAATATATAAATGAATTAATATATATAATATATATAATATAATAATTTAATATACATAATAATTATAATTGGTAATAATATTTATCAATACTACTAATAAAAACAATAATTTATAATTAGTTGCTTTGATATAATCATTAATATCAATTATAAATTAAATTTAATAATAAAATATAAGATAATTAATATTAATAATATATATAATATCATAATATATAAATAATTAATAATTAATTAATTAGTTTATATAACATATATTATAATTAAATAATTAAAGAAATTACAGTAAATATATTATTTAATATATAATTAGTAAAAACTAAAACAATATATACTTAATAATTAAATTAAGTAATATATAATTAAATCTATTATAATATAATAAATTAATAATTCATATATATATATATAAAAATTAATTATAATAATATAAATAATTAATTATAATATACTTATAATAATTCTATAATATTAATAATTTAAAACAATAATTAATAATAATAATTATAAATAATAATATAATTAAATTAAATAATAATAATAATAATAATTAAATAATAATAATTATAATAAATAATAATATAATTATAATTTGATAATGATTGAGGGCGCTTACTAAGTGTGTATTATATATCTATATAATAATTAAATATAAATAAAAAACTATTATATATATTAATAATATAATAATATATATATATAATAATAATTATTATATAAATAATTAAATATATATATAATTTAAATAAATTAATATATATATAAATATATTAATATAAATTAAATAATTATATTTAATTAATAATACAATAAAATATAAAAATATATATATCTAAACTCAAACTGAACTATCAAGTGACACATTGTGTTTGAAAATCTCTGATTAATATAAAGGAAATGGATTAACTATTTATATTAATAAAATACCGGATGCTGTGAGGCCTTGCCATATAAAACTGTCACTCATTTTGTTAAAGTTCCTTGACGATTAACGACACACAAGTTACAATCAGTTGGTGGGCAATCCATGATTTTCCTCCCACTTTGTCTCTCGCCTCCTAAATATGTTTCGTAGATATGTAAAGTTTCTCTTGATTGTCCTCTTTTCTTTCTCTTATAGCTTTCTTACCTTCTTCTAAAGTAAACTCTCGTGTGTAAGAAAGCAAATGATTTTTAATTTTTCAATAAGAAGAAATCACTACCTCTCTAAAAAAAATCCGACTAATTTCAACCACAAAAATAGTATTCTTAATCTCTATATAAGATATTCTATTAGATCTATATCCCTCTTTTGTGGTCATACAAAACTTTGCTACCTCACAAAACCAGGACAATTTCTACTCCTATTATCTTTCTATCCTCTCTCAATTTCTTTTGCGTATTGTGCTAAAAATTTCTCATTTCATTGGTGCTTTCCTCCTTCGCGGGTAATCGCATTCTCATTTGAATCTGTTACATATATTCTTATACTTTCACTTTAATAGTATCCTAGCTCGATGACTTCACAACACATTCACTACAACATTATTACATACCGATAATATATACATTACTCATCTTTTCCAATGACAGATGGTGTTAATAAACTCTCAATTATTTTCTCACTCCTTTCTACCCAACACACAACTTCCTAATGCCCTCATTCACTATTTATCATTATTTACCTTCTCTTGTATTTTGTGTTCGCATCGTGCGCGTGCTATTGTTTCTATATACTCACTATTTCGCGGCAACTCATAATTATTTTCACTTATATATATATATTACTAAACTATTATAACACTATGTTATAGCTTACCCCCATGTAAGAACCCAATACACACTTCAATTACTTTAGTTCCACTTGCATTCACTAGTAAAGGATTTTTCTTGCTAACCCATAGTTAATCTTATACCTTATCTTATCATGATTATTCTATTTTTCTTATATGTGACACGTTTCTGGATTCATACCGTTCATTTTCATCCATTTATAACCTGATATTTAAATTCAGATATTTTTTCCAGTTGCTTATCATCCAACATATTTCACTCTGACGACTCTCCTCCTTACTTAACACCATCAATTTGCTCTTATCTATATTTGCTTTCAAACTCACAAACTCTCTTTTTTGCACTCATTCTATTACTAAACCTCTACTTTCATAACTTCTCAAAACTCTTCTCAGATTCACACTAAACCTAATACGTATCTGCATAAAATAAGGAGTACAACCCTCCTAACTCCTCTTAATCATTATCTCACCTTAGTCTTTAAACACACCTCCCATTATTGACATCCCCATCCCTTATAATCTATATTCATTCACAACCTCAATACTTTTACTAAATTAAATAATCATTGGGACAATAATAGTTGATCCCTGAATCACCCCCTATTAATATTAAACTCATTCACTCCGCTCCATTTATTTTTACATACTCATCATATCACTTCACATACATACTTTAATTTCAATCAGATGTCTGCCACCAACACATTAATATCATTTACACCACTGCTATCAACATAGCTTTTTCTTATAATATATATCTCTGTTATACTCGATATATTTTATATTGCAGGTATCCATTAAAGATAGTATTTGTTTCTTCTTACTCTCTCATTATTGCTGTGAGATATGTTAAATTTATAGATATTCATATAAACATCATTACCCTATCTCTTCTAAAGAACCTTGATATTCTCTAACAAATTCAACCCTCACCTCAAGTAATATTTCGATGCACTTTTTCAACTCACATAAAATATTTTCTACATATATTTCTACGTCACACCTGCAGCCTCAATATAAATCTAATTTACCCTATATGATTTCCTACAGTGTATCATCTTTATTACCACTTAACCTCTTATGCATGGTTATTAATTAATGATATACTCTCTTTTACACTCACTTCGGAAACTCTACATCTTTACCACAATCGCCTTTGTTAAACTATAACTTCATATCTCCAGTATATTACTATAAACATTCGCCTCCATTCTTGTGATCATTATTCACCAGTAATATTTCAGTCTAATAACTTATCATGGTTAATACGCATTATTCAATTTTTACACTTTTACTCACTATCCTATTATATACTTCACCTTCTAGATTGATCTACTATCTCAAAAAGATCTTACTTCTTCTTAGCTACACGCAATCATAATCAATATCAACACAATTCTCTATCACCCTAATTCATAATGGTAAGGGTAAAATGATTGATCCTTTTGTGAGGAGAGAGTATGTGTGTAAGTATACTTTCTATCGCACATAATAACTTATCACACTAAGTTAAGAGAGTTGGTTAGCCGTAATTGAAATAAGTTTAATATGATTAATATGTAATGCTATCGATAAAATGTTTGAATAGTGTGATGAAATATGCTTATCAGTTAATAGAGTGGCTGGGGATAGGAATTATCAGATACATTAATGTTAGTTTTATGTAATAAATTAGTGCAGGGCTTGCGGAGTCGGAGTCGGAGTTACGTAGGTGGATTGAGCATAATTTTCCCGCGAGTCGGAGTCGAAATACACTCTGTGCAAGTGGAGTTAGGAGGTACGGAGTCGCAGTCTGAGTACTTAAGTAAATTCTGTGTAACGTGGATAGTTCGAGAGTATCGGAGTCGAAAATTTTAAGAAAGCTATTATTTATGCATTATTATTACAATTATGTTTCTATATTAATTATATTATTATTATTTATTATTTAAATTTAATTTATTATTTATTTATTATTATAATTATTGATGATTGTTATTATTTTTGTTATTGTTTTGTTTATAATTCATGAATATATTTATTAATTATATTTATATAATTAATTATTATATATTATATTATATATTATTATTTTATATTATTAATTATTTATATATATATATATATTAATTATTATATTTATTTTATTTTTTATATATTATAAATAGTTATATAATCTCTTTCAACCTGGAAGTTATTTGATTTACTCCAATCAATACAGGTTTTTATAATTATTTTTTTTGGTGCTAATAATTTTTATTTTTTTTTTTTTTTTATTTTTTTACTCAGTTGATCATATACTATATAACTCTCACATCAATGGGCAGAGCTTATTCAGGGAGGGGGTATTGCACACCAAAGTTTCTTATCCGCTAGTGCAAATTACGCAGATGAGCAAGACGCAGGCTTTAAGTGGAGGGAGATTAAATTCAGCGGGAACACAGAAAGATGAAGAGAATTCCACAGAACAGATGTGCGCAAAAAGAGGAAGCGGTGCAGCGAACTAGCTGCAGTTACCAAGATCCCACAAAACTCGTGCGCCAGGCACAGCATTCCTTGGCTCGAGGGCCGTCGTAAAGGTGGTGGTACGCGCGTGGTAAGTTCCCTCGAAACCTGCCGCTGTGGTACCTATAGAAAGAGATAATGAAGCACCAACATCGCGCGCAAAGATAGAGGGTCAAGGTAGTTTGAAAGGGTACAGACAGTTTTTATAAGCCTTTTGCTTTTGATCGACCCTGTCCAAAAGCGGGTGAAACAAGAGCCCTCCCCCCCAGATATGAGACAATACTTCCATACAAGGGCGATGAGACCCTTGTGTAGCTGCAGTAACTGAATAGAGGAAAAAAAAGTCTCGCAGTCTAAACCGAATTCCCAGTTTCTTTGAAGCCGCCCTAGCAACCGTTGTGATTTTTTTTTTGTTTTATGTTAAGGCCAAGGTGTTTATATTGTCAAGGAGAGACGAGAGACCGTCGAAAGATATACGGAAAGTTAGAAGGTGTTTTGAGAGGGAGATTTGTAGATGTTGAGTTTTTAATATTAAATTTCACAAGGTTGAGACGACCCAATGGAAATTCTATTCCAGATTCAGAGATAAATAGAATCGGTGAAAGATTAAGAAGAGAGGCAATTCTAAGGAGTAAAAGATAAGAAGCTGAATTGAAATATAGAGTTGAAGAGTGATATTATATATTGGTTCGTAGATCTCAATGGCACTATATGATGATGGTTAGGTATGTATAAGAGGTACTAGAATGAGATAGATCTCAAATAATGAAAAGTAGAATAAGAGGAGATAAGAAAGAACCTGAGGAACACACTATTGACTTAGAATATAAGAATAAGATGCTCATTTAAGATAAACCCACCAGCGCTGATTGATTGAGACAGACATGTGAAGGACAAATTAGACTATTAGATATAGAAATCAATGAGAAGGAAGGAACAACACAAGGATGGGGAGCTTGTTACGAGTCAGTGATAGAACGTTGCACTCATATATAATGGCACTACAACACAGGTCAAAATGCTTTATAGGCGAATATATACAGATCCAAAAAAACATGAAAAAATAAGAGAGCACAAACGTGAAATTAGCAAAGTCTTCACACAGTATATACTAATGAAAAAACGGAAACATATGATCGTATTAAATCAATGGAGAAATACGTAAATACGTTCTATAGCCATTACACCCTCTTGATACCGAAAGCCGTACTGGCGATCGGAAAGGAGAGGAATGAGATCCCAGATGGTCTAAGAAGTGAAGGATTTTAAGAAGTGTTTCAAGAATCTTAAATTAGATTGCCTGTACATATAAACTCTTTATCCAGGAATGGAATCATTTATAGGACGATGAGTTTATAATAAAGTGAATAGTATGCCGCGGCTAGTACGCTTGTTTCTAAATATCAGAGAGAGAAATGGGGTAGGCAAATATGAAGCAGCCCTTGTATTTCTTGACATGTGGTTGAATACAGCAGGTACACTGTGTAGAGTCAGACATTAACGTAAGCACACATTTCTCTATGCATCAAAACGTACAGGTGGAGGAAGGCCACAAACCACCGGGTAGCCTCACCCGCTAATGCTAAACTAGATTTATAGAATCTATCACTAGTAGCCATAAGTCAACATACCGAATCTAATGTGTAATACATTCAATAAGGCAAAAACAATAGGACACTCTGAGAGGCAGAAGGAGAGGAAAGAGATGGAATGACATAGAATTCGTCCAAAAGGTGAATTTAAATAGATGGAAAAATAAGAACAATTCAAAATAACGAGATGGGCTGAAGAGATTTTGCCTTTTCAGTTGGAGAGTTATAAGCAACAGAAGGCCATCAGAATTCGATAAAGAATGAGAGGATAAAGGATGATTTACAATAATTTTGTATTTGTTAGAGATGTTCTGGGCAAGAGGCCAGAAATATTGGTCAGTAGGAGAAACAAGAGGTTAGCGCACTTTGTTTGATGAAGAGTAATAATGAAGTAGTATGGTAGGGGTAGTAATGATGCCATCCTTTTACAATTTTCCTATGTTTTATGTGAATAAATTGACACGAGAGAGCTGTTAAAGGTATTAAACGAGAATACTTTATCACTTCTCGAGCACGATGAAAAGTTGAGTTTTTTTATTATTAATCGATGCCGAATCTACTATTACCGCTAAGAATTGGTAGCTAGTAAAGACAAGAAAGACGTTCGCTAAATCGAACCATTATTTAATGGAGGAGAAAAAAAGATTTAGTCGAAGATGGAAAATGACAAAGCACAAATGCTCTATTTCGGTGGATTTATTTCGTTTAATAATCCCGTAAACGATTACAGCTCCTCCTTAGTGGCAGAAAACACCAGAAACGACGATTACTTCACTAGAGACATAAGTCAGTCTTGTGAATATATCATAGATGATTTAGTCCATTTCACATCTTATTAATATATATGTGTGAAAATTTAAATCTTACCGGAGAAGAAGAGATATATTTACATAGATTTCGCGACGCGTTTCGTCTCTATATTTGAGACATCTTCAGAGGATATTTCTTGTAACGAATGAGTCTTTAAATTGAATATATTAATAAGTAAAATCAATATAATATTGAGTCTGACTGATAAATACAAAACATTTTATGTTATGTCTGGTTGCGTGTTTTGATGTAGAAGACCTCGCAATTTTAGTTTTCCTGGATTTACCCGACAATCCGTTAATATTTGTGATGCTTGATTTAGAAATATTATACTACATAGGGTAAGTATTTGACTATATGGCTGTATCGTGGAAACGTTCAGAAGATTTTGTTTTTGGGATAGTGCTTTGCATATGACCATCATTTTGAGCTAATCTCTGAGTTACGTGATTCTTCGTGTAATCCAATACTCATGTCGACGTAAAGTCTAAACTCAGGGCAGTTAAATGGGTACACCAACGTGATGGTTGTGCGGCAAAAGCAATTTTCTTTGTGCCTCATAAGGAAGCACGGAACAGTTTTTTGGACATGATATAGTCTTGGGACTTTATTTTTTGAGGTGTCTTTAGTTTTGAGGCGCGAGAATTCAAAATATTACGAAGGTGCTTCTCTGTAATATTTGACAAATATTTAGCATTGAAAGTTTTGAGAGAAATTTATCTGAATTTTTCTGAGTATTTTAGCTTTCTTTTCATTATATAATTTTGTAGGGTTTTATTATTAATTTTCCAAACTGAAATTGAATATCAGTTAAATTAATATTTTACTTTATAGCGAGCAAATTTCTTCATCAAAGGTTTTTCCAGTTGAACATTTGGTTCGCATGCTCTGTAACATAAAATTTTTTAAAAGATAGATTCTTTGTAATGTAGTGAATGGATCCATAGTTCATATACAGACCATTATCAGTGGGTTTGACTGTATCTGTAGATAATGCGTTCAGAATTAACAATTGATTTTGAGTGTCTAAAAAACAGATAGTAATTATTACCAAAGTTTCCGTAGTGGATTTTAGCATGACAACTCTTGAATTATATTGACGAACTGATGTATATGATCTATGTTCCCATAAATAGTGAGGGTGTCGTCGACTTACCTTATGTAAAATACGGGTTAAAGTTGTTTGTTTCAGAAAGGATTTTGTTTTTTCCAGATTGGCCACATAGAATTCAGCAAATGTGGTCCAAGTGGGTGAGCCCATCGGCATCCTCAGTTATGGTGATTAATTATGTTGTTTCTTTAAATTTAACGGTGGTTTGAGTACAACAAATTAATAAAAGGTCCTCATATGTTGTTCTGATAGTACTGGTGGGGGATGGATTATTTGAGTGATACACTTTTTTAATTATTATGTCAAATCGTATCAAGAACCGGGACATTTATGAACAAAGATTCTACATCAGTGAGGCGAATATATTAGTGGCTTCAAATTTTAAGTTTAATATTTAAAATATTTGTTTCCTGATTTGATTTAATAATCAACAATTTCCTAACATATCCCTGTAAATGTTTTTCATTTTAGTGGGCAATTTCGTGCTGTAACCGTTCCGCACATAGATATTACACGTCTCAAAGGTGAATTTTCTGAGTTTTGTGTAAGAAAGGGCAATCATATATATATATATATATATATATATTATATAATATATACTATATATATATATAATATACTATATATATATATATGAAATACAAAAATAAATATATATTATATTCTGTATTCATTTTCACTTTATCCATTAATCCTAAATTATGAAATCCAGGGCTTTGTAGATATTCAGAAATTATTTGTTTTTTATTCATATTGATTCTATTATTATTTTATTATTTTATTATTATTATTATTATTTTATTATTATTATTATATTATTATTATTATTATTTATTATTCATTATTATTATTATTAAGAGAGATTAAGATACTTAATTATTATAATTATTATTATTATTATTATTGAAACTGAAAGTATTAAACTGTTAATTTTATAATGGCTGCTTTATAATAAAAATAAAAATAATTTGCATTATAATTACGTTGTACATTTGTTTCCGAAACTTTTGTTTGTCATGTGTTGGCCTGATCAAATCCCCTTTTTTTTTTTAAATTGGTCCTGTTCTTATGTTGATTTTACCGTATGGCATTTGGAGATTAGATTCATTGGGAAAAGTGGTATATTTTTTTATTATCAAAAGCAAGCGAAAAAAAATTGTTGAAACAAAAAAATGTTTTACTGTAACTCTGAAAGCACTAATCTGAGTCGGGGTCGAAATTTTAAACTTGACTGCTGGAGTCGGAGTCGGAGTCGGAGTCGGAGTCGAAAATTTTTGTTTAAGTGGAGTCGGAGTCGAAAATTTTTGTGTAAGTGGAGTCGGAGTCGGAGTCGGAGTCGGAGTCGGAGTCGGAGTCGGAGTCGGAGTCGAAAAATTTATTTTACGACTCTGCAGCCCTGAAATTAAGTTAGGATGAAGAGGAAAGAAAAAAAGGATGGAATTGGGGAGAATAACGAATAAAAAGTTAAATGAATGTAGTTATTACTAAAAGTAAAATGAGTCCACTTGATTGTGAAGAATATGAGGCTGAGCAAATCTTGACATAATGAAGGAAACGTTTGCTAGTAGTGCAAGTGAAGTATGTGGGTGTGCTAAAGTAGGAAGTAAGAATGTCAATAGCTATTGGTGGAATGAAGTTAGGGCAATGCATGAGGTAAGGAAAAAAGTGAAAAAGATGTGTGGTTGAATGTACCAAAAATTACTTATGAGGTTTCGAGAGAAAGGTGCTTGGAAATACAAAGGGTAGAAAAAGAAATACTAAAATTTGCATACGTAAGAGAAAAAATGAAGTAAATGAACAGCTGGTAAGGTGGATAAATCGGGACCTGCAAGTAAATAGGAAGTTTTATTTTAAGGAGGAACAAAAAGTTAAGAAAGAGAGTAATGAGAATCTTCATAGAATAATGAATTGAGATGCTGCTTTCGTGCCTGATGAGATAGACTTAAGGAGAGTGTTGAGGAAGCATTTCGAAAATCTGCATAACATTGGCAGTGATGAATGGAATTACTTGTGATGAGATCAAAAATTGAAGTGAGATTTTAAATGAATGGATATGGGTGTTGTGTAACAAAGCATTTGAAAAGTGATGTAGTTCCAAAGGAGTAGAGGAAAGCAGTGACAGTACCCTTGTAAAAGGGTAAGGGAGATGAGGAGAACTGTTGAAAGAAGAAGGAAATTAGTTCATTGAATGAACATTTTAGGGAACATTGTGCTAGTATTTTGGTTTAATGAGTGAGTCGACTGACTGAGAGGGTTGATTGATGAATAACAAGATACATTTAGAAATGATAGAGGACGAGAAGAAATTTTTTTTACATTGAATCAAATGAGTGAGAAAATGAGAGAAAAAAGAGTATTTTGTATTTAGGTTTTACGTTTTAGGACTTGCAACAGGCGTACGACAGGATTAATAGGGAAGCTTTGTGACAGGTGTTAGAGATATATGGTGTTGGTGGTAGGCTTCTGAATAGAATTAAAAGCATGTATGTTGAGAGTGAAGCGTGTGTAAGAGTAAATGCAGTGGATACTGAATGGTTTGATATTAAAAGTAGAGGGAAACTGGGATGTGTCATGTCTCAGTGGCTATTTCTATATGTGGATGTGGTTATTGAAGAATTTGAGGTAGGTTGGCAGAAGAAGGTGTTAGACTGTTGGAAAATGAATGAAAAAGAACGAAGAGTACGTTTCTTATTATACTCAAAAGATTTGTTTTTGTGTAATGAATCTGAAGAAAGTTTAAGAAGACTGGTTTGTCTGGGTA
>JABUQX010041053.1:12500-15000 GCA_015478945.1 Trachelipus rathkii | reverse complement strand
GATTATTCCTTACTTCATTCATTGACGGGTTAACTTTGGGGACATTCTTCTGAACAGGCCGTATCCATTGACCAAAGCAGCGTGCCACACACCGCTTACCACCACGACGCAACCGCGCCAAAACCACAACACAAGTGCTCACTGACTGCGTCAATGCGATTTCCTAATTATTATTTGAAATTAATCACCTTGTTACTATAACATAATATAGATATAATATATATATAATCTATATACTTATATATATATAACCTAACATTATATATATATATAATTATAATATATTATATATATATATATAGTGGCTAACTATATATATTAATATATAAATATATCATATATATATTTTATTCGGTTGACTGGGACAGTCTAAGAAGGGGCCCATGCGGCTTCTTAAAAGTATTATTTGAGTTTATTATCTATTATGGCGTGACTGGCATCGGGACAACATTTAGACGAGTGGCCAATGCGACTTCTTAATTATAATTTTTTATTGGTTGACGGGACAGTCCAACATAGGAACCATGCGGCCTTCTTAAGTATTTCTTCATTTATTAGGGTTGACTGAGGACATTCTAGAGAGGTTTTAATTGCAGCTTCTTAATTATTATTTCAGAATAAGAATTCAAGACAGCTGCATTAACGCCTTCTAGAAATCGTCCCAGTCAACCCATAATAACTAAGAATAATACTTAAGAAGCCGCATTGGTCCTTCTTAGACTATCCCAGTCAACAAATTAAAAATTTAATAATTAAGTAAGCAAAAACGTTCATTTTGCAAGGTCCCCAGTCAAAGCCATAATTAACATAAAAATAAGAATAATATTTAAGGAAGCGTATGGGCTATCTTAGACTGTTTCCCAGTCAAACAATAATAATTAATAAGTTTTAAAAATAAATAATTAAGAAGCCGCATTGACTCCTCTAGAATGTCCCAGTCAACTTATAATAAATAAGAATAATACTTAAGAAGTCGCATTGGTCCTTTTTAGACTGTCCTAGTATCAACCAATAAAAATTAATATTAGAAAAAATGTTAATGTAAAGTACCTAGTTAAACCCCATAATAAATAATACTAAGAATAATACTTAAGAAGCCGCAGTGGCCCTTCTAGAATGTCCCATGCTCAACCAATAAATAATTAATAATAAAAAATAAAAATTAAGCCACATTGACCCTCTAGAATGTCCCAGTCAACTCATTATAAATAAGAATAATACTTAAGAAGCCGCATGGTCAGTGGCGAGGCGTGGCGGTTCTCTATTTCGACATTATATATAATATACTATATATAACTATATCATTATATATATATATAATATTATATATATATATCTATATACTTATTATAATATATATAATATATATATATATATATATTATTATATATAATATATAATACAATATACTATACATCTCCTGTGGCAACCATTCCATAAATTTAACAACTCTATGCTAAAAGGAATGCTTCTTATATCAAGACTGGCATGCTTTCTTAAATTTCTTGTTATTAGCCCCCTGGCTCATCCCAGTCCGTTAGCTCTACTATGAAGAATTTATGGGGTTGCTCCGTATTTTCATTAGATGTAAAATGAAAATTTATTGTAGTTAGACTTGTATATGCCGCCTCATGAAGGAAATGCCTTTTCTACTGAAAACATTCTAATCCTTTAGCCTCCTCATAGCTTCTTACCCTCAAACCCAGAAATCATCCTTGTTGCTCTAAGTTGCACTCTCTTGCATTATCTAAGTCTCTTCCTTTAAAATAACGGGGGCCAAACTTGTGCAGATTACTCTATTATTGGCGAATACCTACATTAGCTATAATACAGCTTACTTATTTACTTCTTTGCTCTTGTAAACAAATGCATTTTATTAGCCCAGGCATTCTTATCAGTTTATTATTTTGCTTCCAAACCACTGATTAGGCTACCCTTTCAAATTAGTTTTATAATCACACTTATATTTTTTCTTGGTTCACGACTCTAGCCAATCCCCATATCACTATCCAGTTAAGAAACTTTTATTCTTGAGAAACCTAAGGGTGCAAGAACCCTACAATTTTTACTATAAAAATTCATTTTGCCACTTTTCTGCCCACCCAAGAAGTTTATCAAGATCATTTTGAATCTATACATCCTTCACTATTCCTAAACTGAGGTGGCCACTTTTGTATCATCTGACAAACTAGAAACCTTGCATTTAACGTCCATGGTCTCTAAATCTTAATATATGAGGAACAATTAGTAACCCCCAGGCTTCTGAATAACTGTGGGGACACCATCTCACTATTTCCATGATGACTATTTGCCATTTAGTTGTACCACATGTTTCTCCTATTCCACAATACCTCTTTAAATCAACCATGTACCACTCACACCTATACCACATCTGAAAGTACTTCTTCATTCAGCCTTATGTGGGGCACCTTATCAAAGTTTATATATATAATATATATATATATATAATATATATATATATCCAATATATATATATATA
>JABUQX010041053.1:0-10000 GCA_015478945.1 Trachelipus rathkii | reverse complement strand
CCCCCAACCCCTATATTATTAGTAGTATATGTCTAAGGTGACCCATATAATAACCTAAAATACCTGATCAATACTATACCCATAAGTATAAATATATATAATTATATAAAAATATATATACTCTACTATATATATATTATTATTATATTATATAATATATATATATATATATAGTATATATAATATATATATGATTTACATATAATATAATAATTATATTACATACTTTCGTCGTGGACATTCACGAATCTTGAACACACATTCAAAAAATCAAAAAAATCAAAAAAATCAAATAAAATTATCAGATAAACCAACATCCAAAAATTTTGATATTTTTACTTAAAATATAATCAAAGAGAAAGATAGTCCCCCAACCAACTCCCTGTTTAAGAAGCGGTAATATTGGAATCAGCATTGGTTATCTTTACCTTTTTGTCGTTTCAATCTTCTGCAAACTATAATATCCCCCTTCTATATTATGTTACTATAGTAATTAATTTTCATGTTATTTAGCTATCTCCTAATTTAGCGGTGTGTAGAAATACAAAAAAATAAAACCGAAAGATTTTATGCTGCACAGGAATAATGAAATATTTGCATACCCCAAAAATTCGATCGTTGTTTAACTCATATATTGTTCACTCGTTGCTGAGCAACCGCAGTTAGCAGGCAGTTCGCCCTAAACCTGCGACGGCTTTATTATCCCCCACTACTTATACTTATTATAGCCAATAATAACATATAATACCTATATATACTATAATGTTAGGTCATTTTATTATTTATATAATAGAGTATATATTCAAATAGCTAATTAATAAAAAAGAATATGGTATATAATATATATATAGCGTTACTATGGTATATACTATATCGGCGTGTGATTAAACCTACTAATACGATATACCTACCAAATACTCATATCATCAATAATAAAATTTTAAGAATGATTACTGTACCGTCAAACCCCCCACCCGGTCCTAATATAAATATATCATTATTTTTATATGTTGTGATGTTTTTTTTAGCGATTGTCACCACCACTCCGGGCGACGCCTATTTCAAGTGAGGGGTGTTGCTACGCTCCCTCAGACCCGCCTACATATACAATATACTCTGCAAATAAGCAAGCAGTCCTGTGATGGCACATGTACCGCAGGTTTGAAGTGCGGAGATTAAATTCGAGCAGGAAACACAAGAAGATGGAAGAGTAATTCCACTAGAATTCAGAACCAGCCTGGGGTCCTCGGACTAAGAAGAAGCAATGCACTGCGATACTATGCCTCTGTGATGCCGTTGCCAATATATCGCACATCAAAAACCCATGCATCAAGAACACAGCACCACCTAACGGGGTATGATGCTAAGATCCGAAGGACGTCAAGTAAAGATAGGAGGTACCGCGCCTAATAACAAATTCCACTTCGAGCACCTGCCGCCTCGCGGTACCTATCAAGAAAGAATGAAAGCACCAAATCGCGCCGCAAAAGATAGAAGGAGTACAAAGTGAAGATGGAATTACTAGTATCGGATTATTAGTGTTTCTATTATTTGGTTTTTTTCCTCACTTTTAGTGTGCTTAAGGCGACTCGACTCTCCTCTCTATATCCCATAAAATAGATCCGGTGTGAAAATGTCATGACGCACCTCTCTGCTCCCACAAGATAAATAGAGAGAAGCAACTCAACATACAAAAGGCGGATAAGACCACTTGATATAACTGGATTTTTTCAATTCTTCGTTTTGTTTATATATCTTGCCTGTATAGTATGTGAATAAAAAAGTGTTTTTCCACTCGATCTAAAAACAGAAACTCCCAGTATTTTCTTTTGGATTGGTCTGCGTTGTATTCCCCCTTTCATACTTGTCTAATTGTGATTTGGTGTTTGTTTCCAAGTACATTTTTTTTCTCTTTGTTTATGTTAAAGGCCAAGGATGCTTATATTCGTCAACAAGAGTAGACGATGAGCACCGTAGAATCAAGGATAGGAAAGTTTAGAGGTTTTTTAATCGAGAGGGAGATTATGTAGAAGTTTGTAGTTTTTAAAATTAAATTTCAACAAGGTTGAGACGACCTCCTCACGCCGGAATGCAATCAGATTCAGCGAAAATGGTTAATCGAAACAGATTAAGACGAGATGCAATTTCTAGATAGATAATAGATAGGATGCAGAACTTGAATGTGATTTGAAAAATGGAAGGGTCGAGTCAATTCGGGCATATGAGGCGTATAGAGTTCAGATGTGCAGTACGAGAATATCCAGTTAATGAAAAGCAAAGAATGAAAGTAGGAGAATAAGACAAACCTGAGAGAAAACAACCCCACTCTACTGTGACTCACGAACTCAGAGGGAAATAGATCAGGGAAGAGAGTCGCACCTCTCCCGTATCAAAAAGCATTGTGTATTGTGGTTAAGCTATATTTGAAAGAAAAGCATAGACATAAGTAAGCAAAGAGGAAGAAGAGAAAATACCAAAGAGAAGGGGAAGCCTGAAAAAAGAGAGGCATGATAACAGCGTAGGGGCCATACCCGCGTCGAAACATGCCTAAACCCTCTGGATATGTCAAAGCGCCACACGCACAGTCTCACCCGTAATTCCTAAGGGCGGATAAATAGCGCATAATATCTTGCTTAAAACCTAGGAAAGTATTAATTCACCAATAGACCTCAAGCGCGAAAAGCCAATACTGAGCAGATTCGGATAGAAGGGATATGAGATTCCTCAGATGGTTCTACACGCAATATGATATTCGAAGTTGAGAAGGGTTTCAAGATACTGAGATGAGGATATACAGTGATTAGGCTAATTAGTGTGCGTTGATATTATGTCCCTTAAGGATCAGAGCTGCTTTCCCTTTTTTCGGAAATAGGTTGAGACATACTGCAGCGTCTTCCATACTTGCGGTGAATAGTTGCTGAGTTATTGATACTCATATGAGTGAGTTTTCTAATAGACGTTTGCACCCCGTGATGGACCCGCGCTAAGTTGTTTGGGGTACCAAAGCACTCGGCCAGCACACCTCCCTCAGAGAACTGGCGGCGGTGGGGGTAATTAATAAAATCCGTTCGGCTACCCCTAACATTCCCTTATAATGTGTGCAGTGATTTCAATGAGCCCATGCACCCGATTCAAATGTATCTCAGGGTAAGGGCATAGGACACCTAAGCAATTAGTTTCCCTTTAACTCCAGAGAAGGACGGTTAGGTTTAGAGCAGTAATGCCAAAGACATATCCGAATCTCTACGAGGGAAAAATGTGTATTGTGATTAGCAGCGAAAATAAGAATGAGGCCGTTAGAGAGATTGGGGCCGTTTCAGCTTTCGTGAGTAGGTGTTTTAAAGCAACAAGACCACCTCAGGATCGAATAAGAGAGAGGAAAAGGTAGATTACAGACGCGTCTCCGTTGAGAGAACCTCGCTCTTCTTTAGGCAAGAGGCCAGAAAGGATCTTGTCCCAGTATACAGTGAGTATTACTCTTAGGAGGGTTAGCGCACTTACTTATTGAAGAAAGCCCAGCTTTTCCTCGTTCATCGTGAAGGAGAACTGATTCCTTAACGCATTTCATAATGTCTTGATATTGAAAATAGCGAGAAGATTGCCATAGGAGAACGAGAATATTTTCCACCCCCTCTCTCTCTCACGCCACTCACGCATTGTCTCTAGCCATAGATTAAGTTATCGCGACTCATTGCGAGAACCTAAGTATGCGACCTAGACCATGGTTATGAGGAGTGAGAGAAGAGTTCTAGCTCGAAAGAGGATATATGAATCTTGCTCATCCCAATCAACGAGAATTACCAGCTGCGACCACCTTAGACGGCAGAAGCGAAGCGTCACAGAGGAAAACAGTTCTTCCAAATTATAGTTAGCTAGAAGCAACGCAAAGCCCTCCAATCGGCCCGATCAAAGTGCCAGATAAAACGCGTAGGGCGGGCAGGATGGAGAAGTTGGAGAGAAAGTATTAATTAATGGACGATATCAAGGTTTGTTGGTGTCTCAGCACTTTCATACCAAATAGGAGAATCGAAGCCCTGCCCCTCCTTGTATTTATATGAGAGAGAGGTACTCAGTGGCTGCACAACTCAGGTCCAATAGTGTGTTCCAAGGATATAGATGATGTCTCGGGCTTATACGATCCCAGTCCAATGTGATAGTGGTGTTTCTCTTAATTTATGTTTTGCATTCCAGATGCGATTGAAAGAAATGGCTTTTATTCATGTATATCGAGACCTCATCCTCACCGTATATTCTTTGTATCTGAGAAGGCCCCCAATCCATTTAGTCCGCTTCTATTGTCTACATTGAAAGTCCCTCTTTTTAATCAGAGGACCTTCAGCTATTTGGATGAGAAGATAGGATGAACACGTTCTCGGCTGGGAGGAAGTGGATGAATAAAGATAATTAACAAAAAGACAAAAAAGAAACCACAATAAAAAGGGGATGGTGCGGTCCGCGGGGTTTTTTTTCCGCCAATTTTTGGTGGTTGTGGCGGAATCTTATATGATTAAAATTTAGGAAGTATATAGTAGTTTTTTTTTTCTTTGTTCTGTTAGCGAGATACCAATTAGTCAGAAGCACAAAGATTTATCTTTTATAGTGAAGGAAGAAAGATTTCTAAGCCACAGAACATCGGAAGTAGGAGATTCGAGATCTCGAGACGTGACAGGATTGTTATGTCTTTACATAGGGGGTCCCTCTTCCTACACCACAAATTTATTTGTCAAACTCCTCCTTATACAACCTAAACTCACCTCCCTTTTTCCTAATTAACTGGGGTCAGTCCTCTATACTCCGATATTCTCTCAAAACTCACTTTTTTACCCCAAAAAGGCTGTTTCAATTACTATTTCATATTTTTTTATCTTTGATTCTTTACCGTATTATAGGTCAAAATTTTTAGTATTTCTTATTTTATTATTTTTTTTTAATCCCCTCACTGTATTAATTTATCCTTACAAGTGACCCAAATCTTATTTTTTTTCTCTAGTTAACTTTTTTCACCATAAAAAATAAACATCTAATTTCAACAGGGATTTATAATTTTTTGGTAACATTTCAAAACCCACAAAATTTCTTTTTTCCACTTTTACAAAACTTAATTACCCTCAACATTTCATTTATTCAGCTTACCACAAATCATTTATTGTCTCTTATTTCACCAACCTATATTTGTAACTTTAAATTTGACCATATTCTTTTATACTTTTTTTTTCTATTTTAGGCCTCAAACCATAAATACCCATCAATAACTTTATTCAAATAAACTTATTGCACTCAAAATATAATACTTACATTAAGGCATAAATAACGGTTTTATCCCTATTATCTTTATGGGGTCATGATTTTTATGCCTATTTAATGTGCAACTCTTTATACTAAACATAAGTGGAATACTTGCTTTTGTTGTCAGTGTAAAACCATAAAAATTGATTGAAAAAAATATATTCACTTTCATATGCTTTCGAATGCAGGACGGAGACTCTCTTTTACACTCAAACCGACAACCATTTTTCTTAACTTCTGTACTTTGAAAGAAATAAACCTTCTTATTAATTTATAAAACCACAGTTGATGGAAGCATGATCAATAGTTAATATAAATCCTTTAACGTAAACTTACTTTAATTATGATAAATTTCCAGCTCTCTCAGAGCATTTTAATCTACTACGTTTTTCATCATAGATTAGAGCAACACCACCAAATAGACGTTTACTAGCAACATTAATGGCTAAGGAGCAAGATAAGTGTCCTTTGCTAACTGTGAAATATCAGGATTCGTCTCTTTATGCATGCTCCACCATATTAGAGAGTCTTCGTCACGGAAAATTTATTTCTCTTTGACATACTGTACTGCTCGCCGATTTTTGATGCTCTCTTACTTTTTTACAGGGTTGCTGAGCCGGTAAATTTTTCCGGCTCCGACTCCGGTTCCATCATTTTACAGTGAACTACATGTAAGATTGAACATAGCAGTTAAGTTTTGGTCAAAGAGTTGGGCAGAGAAAGTATGAGACAATCTGAAATAAGAGTCACAGAAACCCTCTCAAAAAAGAAGTTATGTAACGGGAAAATCCTAAAGATTAATGTAAATTGTAATAACAATAGAATAAGGGGAGTGGTGCAACATTTCGACGGTTAGAAAGATTAGAAAGAGTTAGTAGAATAGGAGGGCTTAGGAGTCGACAATCCCTAGACTACACTTTAAAAAGGAGAGCAATATGCCTAGAACCACCCTAGGTGGTTCATACTCTATACAAGGGCGAACAATGACCATATGCAGAATTATCAACTGGGGTGGTGAGAAAAAGTTCCGAAGGTGCCTCGCAACACCCAACTTTCTAGAAACCTGTTAGAAAGAACAGAATGTGATACTTCTAAGAAAGATCACGAGGAAAGAAAATATCAAGAATATTAAAAACAGAAGGTTAGAGTTGTCTTTTTAAAGAAGATATTATAGTTGTGTGGAAGATTATGTCAAGTAGATAGATGGAGAAGCTTAGTTATTGGGGCATTTAAAACAACTATGTTTTCTTTAACAAACACAACTATGGTAAAAGAAAGATTTGAGGTCTGATGCTTCAAAGCTACCCTTCCAGCATCATTCATTTTCTGCTGAATGATTCGTCTTTCAAATTGGAAGGAGTAATGATGAGTGATGGAGTTATTAGTCTAAGAACAGAGAGGAGACCGTTGCAAATTGAACATTGATGCAAATTAAGAGGGAGAAATAATGTTGGAGTTCACATTCATGCAAATTAAGAGGGAGAAATAATGTTGGAGTTCACATTCTAAAATTGCAAAATGTCAGTAAGGGTGTGAGTTAGGGGAACAAGAAAGATTATTGCATTTTCTATGAAGGAAAATTTTTAGGGCCTCGAAGAGCTGATTTTTTACCATTCCTGGATGAAATATATAAAAGCACGATCTTCTGAATTTGAAGAAAACGATAATTTGTGATAAACCAAGATTTATCAATATTAGTTCAAAGGAAAGAGAATGGATTGTATGTAGGCCTCAGATACTACTATATGAATATATATCTCACTACCAGTTATAAATATATATATATATATATATATATATATATATATATATATATACTATATATATACTACGTATATATATATATATATATATATATATATATATATAACTACTATATGATATCATATATATATAATATATTATATTATATATTTATAGTATTTATATATATTATTATACTATTATTATATTATCATTATGATATATATATAATATATTATACTATATATATATCATATATATATAAGTATATATAATAATGTATAGTATCATATATATATATACTTATTTATAGTATACTAATATTAAACTAACGCAAATATGTTTTTTGAGAAAAGTGAAAAAATATCTTTGTTTAATCTTAAAAATGGTTTGTTTTTTCTTTTGAGTGCTTAATATAAATATTTTTATTTTCATATTATTAAAAACATTAATCTATAAATAGATTGTAAAAAGAGCTATACATAAAAAACAACCAAAATACTTGATTGATTAAAGGCTTTAAAAAAAGAAAAAGAATCAACAAACAAACAAAAACAGTTTTTCATTGTTTTTATGTAAATAACCGCTGTTTTGTTCTAAAAACACTGTTTTTTTTTCCAATTCAAGAATATAATATATATATATATAATATATAAGTATACTATTATATATATAATTAACCTATATATATATAATAGATAATATATAATATATATATATACTATATAGTACTATAGTATATATATATATTTATATATATAGTATATATATATTAATATATAATATATATAGTATATAATACTATATCACATGTATATACTATATATATTATATACTATATATAATACTAGTATATATATATATTTGAAAGATATATTAGTATATATATACTATTGATATATATACTATAAGTATATATAGTAATATCATATATACTATAGTTATATATATATATATGTATATACTATATATATACTTATAATAATTATATACTATATATACTATTATATAGTATATTAGTACTATACTGATATTAATAGTATAGTATAGTATTACATATATACTATATATTATAATAGTATATACTATATGATATATATATATATATACTATATAGGCATACTATTATATATATATATATATTAGTGCGTCGCACGGTAACATCCGCATCCGCAGTCCGCGGAGCATCCGCCACATATTTAAAGATCCCGCATCCCATCCGCGCTTTGCCCCTGCCGGATGTTGCGCCGGAATACGTTTATTGTTCGAGATTTGAATAAAGAATTTCGTATAATAGAAAGTACCTTAAGATGGAATTCTGAACTTCAAAACTTATAAATTGGAGGAGACATGGGACTTCAACTCGAACTCAACTGTTTGTGAATGATGAGCTCATGATCTCACAGCATGAAGTTTCATAATAATATTGCAGTCAACAGAGTCATTATGGAGACTTTAGAATGGCAAAAAATGATCAAGGCGCCCTGCTACAGCTTTCCTCGTCTGCCGATTTGAATACCATTAATCTCCAAAGCCTTTAAGGTAAGCGCTTTTCAAAAGGTTTTCAAATGCAAATGGATGATAGTTTCAAAAATGAAAAGATTGTAAAATGCATTAGAAACTAGAAAAAACTCCTCTAAGTTGCTTTGGAAAGTTAATGACGCTTCTACTTACTATCTCGGCAACTTATTTAGATCCCCGCAAAAGGGCAAGTCATTTTGTAAACACAAATATGCTAGAGCAAGTTTGAATCGTCACTTGTGTGTTGCAGTTGAAAAAAAAACAATCCGAACAGTCTATTAATTTCACCACCCCATTTAAAAGGTGGAAAAAAACGAAATCTACAGGAACCAAAACCTTCTACAAGGCTTTTAAATCGAATAACAGATTGCACTGAAAAAATTTCTACAGTCCATTAGTGAATGAAGAAAACCCACACGCATTTACCAAAAGATGTTAGCTCGCTAAATGATTGAGAAACTATCCACCAAGAAAAATGACTAGATTATAACAAATGAGTGATCTATCAGTTGGTGTTGAAAAGTACAGCAAAAATGTCTTACCCCACGCTACTAGGTCAACTGGCAAGGAAATAACTTTTGTCTGTTCATCCAAGGTAGAGAGTTAGTTTCAGCAATGCTGGGCTAAAGTATATGATGAAAAGAGAAACAGACCCTTTCAGCAGAAAAGGCAGAAAATCGATGGTGTTTCTCAAACACAACCTTCCTATATTTGCACAATCTTCCTATATTTGAATTTCAATACTAGCGCAAAGAGTATATATATCCATTTGTAAAATTTTTTCAGTTAAAGGTCGGAGGATAGCGGGAAAGAGGTTGGTGGGATAGAACATTGAGGTTGGGTCTGCATTCCCGTACCCTTGGTAATACGAATTCTACTAATAGAGTTGTGGCTAGAACTCGAAATATATACTATTATAAATGTTATATATATATATATATATATAATATATTATAGTATAATATATACTATATATATAGTATATATTATTATATATATGTATATATACCTATATATATATAATATATATACTATTAACTGATACTACTATCTCAACCATCCCGGCATCCGTCGGATATTGTAAAATCAGACATCCGCATCCGCCGAACAAAGAAATGAAAAACACAATGATTAATACATATATATTATAACTGTCTATTATAATATATATATATATATATATACTATATATATATATATTATAATATATATTATATATTATAGTATACTATAATTATATATATATTCTATATATATATAAAAGTATACTATACTATATAATATACTATATATAGATATATATATATATATATATACTAGTATAATTATGGTATATAAATATATATATATATATATATACTATATATATATATACTATATATATATACTGTATATATAGTATATACCCATACAATGTATATATACCATACCTTCATACCTTGCAACCATT
>JABUQX010041052.1:5000-29808 GCA_015478945.1 Trachelipus rathkii | reverse complement strand
CAAAGAGAGAGATAAGATAAAGAAGATAACTAAATTGACGGATATATCTAAACGCTGAGCCTATTATAATTATAAGTATATACTATAATAGTGTATATATATATATTATACTTATATTATATATATAATATATATAATATATATATATATATAGTAATATATAATATATACTATATAATATATGAGTAAGCGGTAATATGTATTTATATATAATTATATATTATAATATATCTACTACAGACGTAAAACCTATAATATATATATATTTATATTATGTATAATATAATATTATAATTATATATTAGTAGCTATATATATATATATAATATATACTTATTACAAATTAGTTAGTATTACGTATACGTATAGTAGTATATATAGTAAGCTAGAAATGAATATGAGCCACCCACCGATTCGTAGCTAATTAATTCCATACACGACTATATGTAAGTATCAGGCGAGCGGGCAACCATCAGCGCCCTACAAAGGGTACTAGCAGTAGTATGTTCATAACTTGGTTTTTTAACTTCACAAGACAATCTTTTGATTCAAATTAAACGAGGTCCACCGAGATATAACCCACTGTAAGAAACTGCACTAAGTCACAAAGAGCAAATATCAGCAAACTATAGGTATTCGCTTTCATCAAGATCACCTTGTCACTGAACGTTGAATAATTCGAAATTTTTGTAATGATGTACCTAACTAGGAACTTGACCTTTGGGACTTAGTAGTATGGAGTCAGTTTAATTTTGGGCCTTAAGGTGGGCTCCACATAATTTTGCCCTTTTGGGATTTAATACGCCATCAGGGAACAGTGAATATTTGTCACGAGTCAACACTTGGATATGACAATTGTGCGCTGATAGAGCGGTAGCGGGATCTTAGTTTAGATTTCACACACGTATAGAGTGCGGGAGATAGAACAGAGGCTAATAGATGTAAGGTAGCAGGATGCATTAGAGCATAGCAAATCCGCTCTACATTAAAGGCGCTAACTTGATGAGGTAGTAGAATCGCGAGTTTGTTCTCGCGGTAAAAGCTTGCTCTAATTTCTGTTTTGCCAATACATATAGTGAAGCTTTTATTTGAAAATGGTGCTCCGTATGTATTATTATCCAATGACAAAGCTAATTGACCAATATGAGCAATATGCTTTGCCAAAATATTACCGCCACAGGACAACTCTCTCTAAATGGGAGTTGTGATTGGACATACAGTAGTTCATCAAACTTCCGCGCTATTTCGTGTGCGCCAGTCAATCCTTGTTGAGCACTCTCTATAAGAGCTTGGTAAATACAGAATCAATTGATCAGAGAAATTTTAACGTAAACGACTTAATTATTCTCGTCACTAAATAATAAATAAAAAAAAATAAAAAAGAGAAAATTAATAATACGGAAAATAGACATTTACTATTAAAATTAAAGCATTATCACAACTCGAGAACAATGACAATATTGATAATTTTTAGCTAAATCTAGAATTAACTAAGCAACTGTTAAATGCATATGTCTTAGAAAAGCATCCTTACGTATATCGAGTCGCAAATAGAGAACGCCCAAATATGCATAAAAACAGTAGCTTGCTCCTCCACTTATTACTCTGGTTTATCCGCATAGGTCTTAAAGCTCCTCGAACGCAAATGGTGTTTCGAAAGTTATCATTATAGAGGTCTTAAAGATTATTCGTAAATATAAAGAGAAAGTCAAATTTGAAGAAAGTAAATCATTAAAAGATATTTTGGTGTATATGTGTTTAAATACTTTAAGAGACACAGAAAACACGATCTAGCTCTATTTAGCCAATGTGTTTCACAAGCGCTGTGTAGAAATGATTCGGAACAACGAGATCGATGAATAATTAGGCACTAGAACACTCCATATATAATATATTATATATTATAAATATATTATTATATAATTTATACATATGTTAGACGAATAGATTATCTTTGTTACTATAATAAATCCCTTAATAAGAATACTAGTAATAGTGTAAAAATAGGTAGAAATATAAGTAATATGCTATTGGAGGCTAATATAATCTTATTTTTTATTTGGTTATAATTGTTATTTAATATAAACGTGGACATTAATTTGCAATGTTACATATAGTATATATATAATTATACTATATTATTTTGTATATCTTTAACTAGCTAGCTAATTATTTTTGAGTATTATATATAATTAGATAATGAAGAGCATATTTAGTAGTATATATATATATGTATAATATAGACATCACTTTATAAATGTTTAATAACTTTATTTACTATATATATTATATCTAACATATAATTTTTAAGTATTATAAATTAAATATATAAGTATAATGTAATACTATTATATTATATTAATATATTAGGAATAGAAGACTACGATATTGATAAGGAGCTATAGCAAAAATGTAAATTTCATTTTGGATTTATACATTGTTATAGAAACGTCT
The DNA here is from genome assembly GCA_015478945.1 of Trachelipus rathkii. Taxonomy (NCBI): domain Eukaryota; kingdom Metazoa; phylum Arthropoda; class Malacostraca; order Isopoda; family Trachelipodidae; genus Trachelipus; species Trachelipus rathkii. The sequence goes on along the minus strand of JABUQX010041052.1, from coordinate 27,354 downwards.
GATGAGATAGATAGATAGATAGAGATACGTATAGCAATAGGATAGATACTGAAATCGATATGAGTTAAGATAGTAGATAGATTAGATAGATCGGCACTCATATATCAGATAGATGAGACTACGATAGATAAGTTTAGTATTTATGATAGATATGTATAGGATGAGGACTTTAGATACGATATGTGATAATATGGATTATCCATCATGATTCCATCATGTATCATCAGATCAAAATTTTAATCCAGATGTGTTGATTACTGACTAATGGACAGTTATGAAAATAGTAAATTGAATGTTTTTAAATATTAAAATGTTTGATTGTTGAGTTGATTTGACCATTTGAATTGAGAGATTATATTAGAGATACTCGAGAATTGATTAGATTTGACTTATTTGATTGATTGGTATTTGACTTGTAGATTTATTTGTATTTAGATTGCTCGTACTCATGATTGAAGAGTTTAGAATTTGATTGATTGATTGATTGATTGATGAATTGAATTGATTGATTGATGATTGGATTGATTGATTGATTGAATTGATTGATTGATTGATTGATTGATCTGATTGATTGATTGATTGATAGTTGATTGATTTGATTGATTGGAGAGTTGACTTGCAGATAGAGATAGATAGAGTAGATACAAGTAGAAAAAAATATTTTCTGATATAGATATGATAAAAGCAGAGATAGATTGATTAAAGATAAGGACAAAAAAGTAGATAAAGAATTAGATAAGAATAGATAATAATAGATTAAAAACTAGATAAGAAAATAGATAAATAACTTTAAAAGTACCGAAAAATACCCTATTATGCTATATATATATATATATGTATATATTATAGCCGTATAAGTATATTTCATATATATGTATATTTATTATTTTATTGAGTATATTATTATATATTGTATATGTACATGATAGAGTGTTATATATATCTATATTGTAATATCAACAAGGTAATATAACTGTATGAGTTATATATTAAAGTAATTTATGAGTATATTAATATGTAAGTATCATTATATTATATTATATTACATATTATATTTTATTATAAGATATAAAATATGATATATATATATATGATTAGACTATTATTATATATAATAATAGTATGTTTGAAAATCACAAAGTAATATTTTATATTTTATATATTTATATGTTAATTATTATATTATATTATCTAATATTATAATATTACTAAATATTATTAATCAGGCCACACTCACAACAAAAAATTTCAAAGAACTTTGTAAGGGAGTTGGTACACTGGGGAAATGCGATTTTATGATCCTTAATGTTATGAAAACAGAAAAAGACAAACTTTCTCTGTAAAGATGAATTTTTAATTTAATCTCTTAATCCTTGATTAAAAAGAAAGAAAAAAAAGAAAGAAAAAAAAAAAAAAACAGAGAAAAAATTTTGATGAATATAGCTTTTTTGGCGCTCTCTCGAGCTACCAATCATATGCTATACAAATGACGTGAATGACATTATATCGCATTTTTATAGTGCGCTCTCTAGAAGGTGTTGATGCATCGTATGGTAGACATGTTTCGTAGAGTGAATGTAAGGACGTCAGGACAACGTTTTTTTTTATATTTAACGGAGATACTGTAAGAGTGGGAATATACGTTGCCCAATCCGCACGCAGAACGCGCCCGCGGAGCTAACCGCGGGCTTCCGGCAACAAACTCCTGGTGGCCATAATAAATTAATAATTCCATTATCTTCTTGTTTTCGGCAACAAAAACAGTATTGGACAGAATGGAATCTAGAAGTTAAAGGTAGAGATAGATTCTGAAGAGTAGGCATTAACCCTGTCGGTGGTATAACCAAAATACCCTCGATACCTAGGTTTTATTTATTAGAGAGCCTCCCTGGTTTCTAATAAAGGATATAATTAGTAATTATGTGAGTTAATAATATAGTATACTTATAATACTAATGTTATCTATAGAATTATATATATCTTATATATATGTATATATATATGTTATAATTATGATTTATAATTTTATATTATGGTTATATGAATAATATATAATAGTATAGTTCGGATCTGAATACCTTGGAAAGAATTAATACGTGGTAAAGTTATGAAAATGAATAGTTACTTATCTTATCTTTACCTTTTAAAATTAAGTGAATTGAATAGTAATAATGGCGTTCAAATGTTATAGAACACATTTAATTTGTCAATGGAGATTAATAGACAACACTAAGGTCCAGTTACAACAGAAATCTGATAATGATTAGTGTGTAGTAGTTTGAGACACTGGAGCTACTGACATTCGAGTATAGCAAATAAAACACAATTCTTCAGCGAGAATCTTTAAAAAACAAGCCGAAAGTTTATCACTGCGAAGGACGTCTCCACCGGTCCTTCTTCTTGATAACTTGAAGTCTTTAATCTCCTCGTTTTCCCCTTGGTTTTGCCTGACGTGGGAACATTCTCGGTGGCAAATTCAGTGTGAACTTTGGACATTTTTTTATCAGATATTGAATTGTTTGTTATGTCAATTCACGGATAAAGTAGCGTCGTTAACCAGGTATAATTTTTTTTTAGCTTGAACGATAGAAATATACAGAAATATCAATTGCTTAGAATCTAAAAACAGTTATAGAAGCAACTTCATAACGTTTTACACTCCTCTGCGGTACTGTTACTTGCTGATGAAGGATGCTTCCTGAAATCGCAAGATCTTGTTTTTGTTTCTCTCCCGGTAATTCCTGTTCGCTTATGAGTTGAAGTAAGGTTTGTAGGATTACAGGAATGTTAGTATTAGCCTGTTGTTACAATATGCTATATCTCTCCTAGAGAGGCTCGCTACAACAGGGATTATAAATTTGAGGGCAAGGTTGGGAAGAAAGTAAGATAATCGTTCGAAAAACCGGCGTCACTCATTTTGCACGTTTTTTTTTTCTTTTGTTTTTTTTTTTTTTCTTTTTCTGTTGTCTATTTTTTTTTTCATTTTTTTTTTTATATTTTTATTTTTTTCTCTTTTTTTTCTTTTTTTTGTTTTCTCTCCGGTATTTTTGAGAGTAATGTTACGATTATATGTTTAAGATTTTTCTCAGCGTATATGAGAGATTATGTTATGTAAGTTTTATTTATATTTGAGAACATGTTGTTCTTTCACAATTTTTTTAGCATTTTTGAATGGACCCGGTAATTCGGTCCTACCTAGGTAATGTTCATAACCCAGGAATAATTTATTTTTGGGAATTTATTTTAGGTTGATTACAACGGGTTTTAACAGTGTTATAAAGGACCGTCATTTTTGGTCCTCAGTTTTATGTATGTTCTGATTTGGTAAATCCTTTCTTTAATGTATCGTTAGTAAAATTTGGGTTTCGTATATTCTTTTATTTTTTTTGATTTACAGTATTTTTGTTCCTCAAATTTTTATTTATAACATTTCATGGATTTGAAAGTTTGTGTGTTGATAGCTATGAATGTAGTTAAATTGGTGTATTATAAAGTGGCTGAAAATCATCATATCCATCAGTGTCCATAGACCGTAATATTTTTGATATTCCTATTTATATTTTCTTTGTCTATTTATTGATTTCATTTTTTTTTTGTAGCTTTTAGGCAATCAGTGTTTGAGGGTTTGAAAATAATTTATTGGAAAGATGTGTTATTCATTTGCGGCACGTACCAGGCATCATAGAATTACCAGAAATAAATTTGGGGGATATATATATATTATATATAATATATATATATATATATATTATTATATAATGATATTTAATTTATATATATATATATAGCAGTATATATATATATATATTATATATATATATATTATATATATCATATATATATATATATCATATATATATATATTAATAATAATATATATATTAATAATATATATATATATATATATTTATATATAATAGTATGGAATGGAAATAAATGCATGCTCGCATTACAAATTGTACATATACATTATGTCCCAGGTGGGTTTGAACCCTACCTGTCTTTGATGTTCATAAAACAAGGTTTTACGTCCCCCACGATAGGGCAAAGGAAAATCTCACCCAAGGATTGATGATCATTCACCATCGGTTTTATCCTCCGATAGACTCCCCGCCTACACTGGGGCCAGGGGCAAGACTGGGTAATTTTTATTGGGCTATATATGTATGTATGAAAATAAATGCATCTTGCATTGACAATTGTACTAAACGATCTTATGTTCCCAGGTGGGTTTTACCACTTACCCACGATGGTTAAAACCAGAGTTTTTTTACCCTCCCAGCACGATAGACAAAGAAATTACCAGGATTGATGATATTTCCCATCGGTTATAAAACAATAGGATAACCGAGGTGGGAATTATCATCAAATCCTTGGTAGAATTTCCATTTTAGCCTATCGTGGCTGGGAGGTAAAACTCTTGGTTTTAACATCATAGGGTAAGGTTTCAAACCCACCTGGGACAAAATATGTATATATAATATATATATATAATATTATATATATATATATATTATAATGATATATATATATATATATGTAATATAGCTTATAGCATATATATATATATAATATATAATTATGTTATATATATATATAGTATCATATATATATATATATATATATATATATAATACGGTATATATATATATATAATATACGTATATATATATAGAATATATATATATATGTAAGTAATATATATATATTATATATAATATATCATATATTATATATATATATATATTATATATATATATATATTATATATTATATATATTAAAAATTATTTATTTTAAAAATATAATATATATACCGTATATATATATCAGGTAATATATATATATATATATATATATTTATATATATATATATATATTATTTACATATATAGATATAGTATTATATATATAATATATATATATATATATATATATAATCTATAATGTTACCCGGCTCTGGCTCTCCTGCTTTTGGTACATAGTTTCAATCTTCCAGGTACACATATCCATTGATTCTCTAGGTTATAAAAATTTTGATGGTATTTAAAGAATGGTTGTTAGTGACACCTTTGTTTTGACTTGCATTTCTAATTTTGAATATATTTTAATAGAAAATTTTGAAAAAAAAAAAATTTATTATTTATAATAACTAACAAAATTACAAAATACTTGAAGGAAACGTCACATATTTTTAATCTTTTTTGTGTGATTATTAAGTTTTGGTACTAAATTGTTATTGGCTCTATCTATTTCTTGTACAAAACATTTTAAAATCAAATTAACCAGCACAATTGTCAAAGTTTTTCTGAATGAATAGTAGTTATTTTGGTTTCAAAAAGCGTCTTTTTTTAAAATATTTTAATTGTATGAGAAGTCACGTGCAGCTTAAATGATATAATATCACCGTAGTTTATATAATTTGTATTATTATAACTATAACAAAAATTTAGTTACAGCTACTTAATATTATAACTAAAATAAAAATCTATTCAAATTTTTACTATTCGTTGTTTGAAGCGGTTCTTACAAATAAATATCTTTCATTAAATGTCTCATTAAATTACTACAATAATATAGGGCCTGTAATTGATTTTTATGAAGAACTTTTTATATCTGTTTTGAATTATGGGTCCCCGACATAATTTTCAGTATTCGTCAGTTGATAGAGTCGATAGCGATATCGCCCTCCATATTTAGGTTAGCTTTACTTTAACACCCCGAATTGACGCCAAAGAATGATTTCCACATAATCAAATAAAACGCATGCTTCAACCACGACCAGCCAAAATACCCATCAACAGTGCAACACTCCTACGACTGCCAAACGTGGACAAATATCGTTGTCCACTTTTCAGCTTCGGGCACCCCCTTCTTTTAGGAATAACAAATTTAAAATCAGTATACTTCCTCCTCCTTTCTGTCAAAGACTGTTCTCCCAACCTAACGATGATGACACTAAGCTCTCTTTATTAGATTGCATATTTAGCGAAACATTCAGACACAGTTCAGAACACTAAGCTTTAATAGAAGATCTCTGGGCCTGACCTACAATAGAGGATGAATTCTTTGAGGTCCGTCACTTCTCGAGGAGAGGAGGTGAGGGCCTTACCAAAGTATATTATATATATTATATATCAATATATATATATATATATAGTATATGAATATATATATATTATATATATTATATATTATATATAGTATATAGTATATATATATAATATATATATATATACTGTATATATTATATATTATATAGTATATATAATATATATTAATATATATTATATATATATATATATTAGTATATATATATATATATATTATATATATATATATATATATATATATATATATTATATATATATATAATAATATATATTATATAATATATAGCTATATATAACCAATATATAATATATAATAATTATAGTATATATATATTATATTTATATAATATATATATATATATATATATATAGTATATATATATATATATATATAGTATATATATATAGATGATATATATATTATATCGGTAATATATATATAATATATATATATATATATATAGATATAATATAGTATATATATAATATATATATTATATATTATATATATAATATATATTAATATAATATATATATATATATATATATATATATATAGGGGTCGTACTTTGCTAGATTGGTGGCTGTTTTTTTGTAGAAGCCCACTAATATTAAGAGGATGGTCGGGGTGATTTAAAGATTCATTTTTAAAACGAAGTTTATTTTAACAGATGTAGATGTGACCAAAGTCCTTTGTTGGAGATATCTCTTTCTGTCCTTTTCCCTAGTTGTTACGGGACTGTTGCACTCGTTTACCTCCCTTGCCTTACTTCTTTTGAGAAAACTTGCAGTCGAGATTCGTAGTCGCAGACTTTTCCTTAAATTACCTCCCTTGCCGAAAGTTGCGTCTTGAAGTTTGAGGAATTCGGGGGAGAGTATCTTTGGACTGAGATCTATTTCTTTTCTGACCTGAATGAATTTAATCTGACTGGAGGAGTATCTCACAGATGGGTTTATATATTATTATCTTTTGACTTATCTAACATTTTGTTCTCTTGTAAAAAGCAAATCTTAGCGAGTAAGTTACGAACATAATTATAAATTTTTACAAAGTTATAATGATGTGCTGACCATTACTATGCCGCACTAAATCCGCGAAGTGAGAAGTATGTTAATAATTATACAAGATGATATAAAAACTAACCTTCATTCAAATATATATTTGTGGGTATTTAACAATACGCACAAACATATAAAAATTTCAATGAAGTAAATATAACTAATACAATAAACAATAAAGTGCTTTCAAATGCAAGCATATTTAATTATGCTCCGAAGACATAAGTAGACTCAACATTTGACAGGCAAAAATAGTATATCAGTGAAAATGTTAAAGAATATTCAAATACGAGCATAACTGGTTACATATGAAAAATCTAAACATATATACAAATATTTGGATATAAATGAAAATACAATAATGTTATATCTACAGATATATAGGTGGCATTAAAACACAAGCATAGTAGTTGGTTATTCAGTTAGATATAAACGAAACATAAAACATTTAAATGCATAAAAATACAAAAAATGTTCATACATAAAATATATTATTGATGAAACAATTGAATTATTTACAAGTTAAATAGGCTACATCGATCGAACCGTAATCCAAGGAAAGGTCCCATATAAGGCGTTTCTAATGTATCCATGATTTGATCAATACGCAGGAAAATAGTCAAAGCTGTATTACGAGAGAAACATTGCTTGCCATATGTAGAGACGAAGTTGTTTTCTTGAAATTTAGGCCTTTTATTTGAAAAATTTCTTCATCATAAAGGAGGAGGTGGTCACAGAATCCATTTAGAAATTCGAAAGGAAGGGCAGAGTTTGTAGTGGATCCAAAAATGATTTCTGCCCATAATCCAAAACTTAAATGATGACAGAATCCATACCATAAAGTGGTTACAATAAATGTAAGAGGGCGAGTAGTATGCTGAGGAAAATTTTAGTCCTCTTTTTTGAAAAATTTCTTCTAATACGCGCGTAAACATAAAAGGGGAGCGGTCAGGAACCATTTTTAGAATTTGAAAAAGGAAATCGGAGTCGTAGTGGCAATCCAAAATGAGTTTCCTGCCCATAATCAGCAAACTTGACGATGAACAGATAATCCACTGCCGAAAAGAAAGTCTTGCTAATGTCTTATCGATGAATCCTCGAACATGTGATGTTGTGAAAGTGAGACCATAATCCAAAATTAGAAATGAAATTGAAGTCCACTTTTCGATAATGTTCGTTTAATCGAGTGGCATTTTCTCTGAGTGTTCTTGATTGGGATTTTTGTTATTGTCAGTTTTTTCTTCATTTTGTTCGTTTTTCTTTGGAGGTGCTGATTGAAGTTCTGGGGTGTTCTACTCTGGGTTCATCAATTATATAGGGTCGTACTTGCTAGTTGGTGGCTTCTTTTGTGAGCAAGCCCCTATTATAAGAGGATGGTGCTGATTTAAAGATTTATTTTTTAAAACGAATAAATAAACTGATATTAAATACGTTACAATGTTTCCCGGTGCTGAAAGGGGGGCGGCATCCTCTTTCTGCTTGTTTAGTTGTTACGGGGCTGTTCCACTCGCGTTTCCTCCCTTGCCTTGACTTCTTTTGAGAAAAACTTATTAGTCGAGATATTTCGGAGTTGCGGTGACTGTTCCTTAAATTTTACATCCTTGCCGAAAAAGTTGCGTCTTGAAGTTTGGAGGGATTCGGGGGAGAGTATCTTGACTGAGATCTATTTCTTCTGACTCTTGATGAATTTTTAATTTGACTGAGGTAGTATTCCAGAACGGGTTTTTATATATATTCCTCATTTTGTACATTATGGCAAATTTTGCTCTGGCAAATCTTAACATCAGGTTCGAAACATAAATTAAAATTTTGTACTAAAGTTTATAATAGAGTGCTGACATATATAATATATATATATATATATAATATGTATAGTACTATATATTTATATATATATATATATATATATATATTATGATATATATATATATACGTATATTCTATATATATATATATTATATCTATATATATATATATATATATACAGTATATATATTCTTCGTTTCTTTCTTTATGCTTCTTATTGGCCCCAAGACTGGGGATTAAAGGTGGCCGTGCAATGCATCGGAAAAGGAAAGCAAGCAGAAGAATATGACAAATAGTCGAAAGGAAAGCCGCAGGCCTTACCGGGCCCCATCTGTATCCATTAATTAGGTGAGGACGTCTTGTCACAGACAGAAATCCACCCCTTAAGAGCTTCTTCACGGGAGCGCGACGGACCCTCACTATGGTAAACTCGTCAATGTAAGGGTCATCCTTGGCGCCGGTGGGGCCACAAAGACCATACCCTATAAAAACCGCATCCGCTCCATCGCCATTCTCCTATTACTGCAACCTTTAATTCTCGCCCTCTTGCCAAACTCCACATTTCTCTCCTCAGACATTCGCTTCACTGACTCAATCCACTGTTCTTGGCTCCCAGCTCAGTCTGTTCCCCACAATCGCCACTATACATCGACCGCTTTAAGCCACCGACTGCAGTCTTCCTTGTCCACCATGACACAAACCATCTCAAACATACATTCATTTATTCTTCTCATTTACCCTTTTCCCTTCACACCACACACTTCTAATACGTTCATAGATTCCTCACTTTAAATCTTCTTTATCACCCTAGCCTGCCTAAGATTGTCCATCTGCAAACATTATTTAGATCTATACTCTCTTATTCCAGACCATAGTCCCTCACTACTATACCAACAATAAGTTATCTAGTATACTATATAAGTATATTATATAGTTGTAGTATAGTATAGTTCGAATAGTATAATTCTGATATTACTAAAAATATATTGATATATATCTATATATATAGGAATAGTATATAATATATAATATATATATACTTATATGAACTATTATAATATATATAATATATATATAATTATAAATATATTAGACTCCAATACTATACTAGTATTATATATAGGTATAATATATATATATATATATTATTATATATATATTATATTATATATCTATATATATATATATATATATATATATTTATGTATATTATATATATATATATATAATATATATATACTATATATATATATATATATATATATATATATATAGTAATAGTTATCATCTATATATCTATATATATAGTTAAGTATAAGTAAAATATTTTTATTTGAAGGTCTCTTGCTTTCCCATAACTAAGAGATAAGGTGTCAAACATGTCACCGAAATCATGGGGCATGCATAAACATTTCTAGGGTACACATAAGTGGAACCTTGGGAGGGACCAACCAGCTACTGATTGTCCATTTAGCCTCCTTTTAACGATGCAGAACGTATGATGGGGTGGAAATCCTTGCTCCTCCCACACCAGGGATAATATATATATATATTACTATATATATTAAGGTATATATAGTTTATATATATATATATATATTAATATATATATATTATATATATATATATACATATGATATATATATAGTATATATAATATATATAATATCTATACATATATTATACATAATATATATATATATATATATATATATAATATATATATTACAGAATTCCATTGTGGGGAGGTGTAATTATTACAATTGCTGACACATTTACCTTCCTTGCTTTTGATCAATATGGATTAAGAAAACTTGAAGCTTTATTCGGATTTTTAATTACAATTATGGGTATAACTTTTGGTTACGAATATGGAGTAGTAAGACCCGATCAAGGAAAGGTTATGAGAGGTTTATTTGTTCCTGGATGTAGGGATTGTAGTCGAGATGCTGTATTACAAGCAGTTGGTATTGTAGGAGCTGTGATAATGCCCCATAATTTGTACCTTCATTCTGCTTTAGTAAAGGTAAGTTTCGGAAATCGGTCCTTTTTTATTTCTATTTTGCTTTTAAGTATGTTTCTGAAATTCAGGTAAGATTACAAAAATTAAATTTTTTTTTTAATATCCTCTATGTTCCTAAGTACTAATTTTTAACAATCTTATTCTTTGGTGTACATATAGTCATTTTGCTTTGTAATACACGTGTTAAATACTGTTCAAGAATATATATAGCAAGACTATTCTAGATTATAGACAACTTATATTACACATACTTATTTACTAATTCTGCACATAATTACTCACAAAATATAATGTAGCATCATTAAAAATATAAGCAGCTTCTAGCACCATTCTTTTCTACCAAGATTTGATGTAAATTTGGGCCTCGTAATTGCTGTTTATTTTAAAATTTTCTGAAGAACGAATCCAAAAATAGGGTTACCAGTTTATTATTAAAATAAATTTGTAATATTTAAGATTTAGAATTTTTACTTTTTTTTAATTAAAGGATTACTTGAAACCCTTTCCAGGGGGATATGAAGCTGGAGGTAGTAAAAATTATTCCCGCAACAAATGTCATATGATATGACAAATCTTAATAAAGAGCTATGCCAATAAATGTGTAAATTATTATAAATTGTTGCTTTTTTTTATTACCAAATTCGAATATTGTGAGAACTTTTGTCTAATAGTGTTATATGCATTTCAAATATTTTGCACCTCATTCTATAGAAAGATTTTGATAGGCCTATGCAACACCAAAAGTTTCAGCAAAATTCCAAAAGTCAGAGGACAATGGTCCGGAGATAGGAAAAAAAAATTATCAGTTAGGCATTCGTTACTGAAGGAAGTCTTACGATACAACAATTTGAGATTAAATTATGTGAAATTATGATGTCTCTATATCTTCCATTTTTTGATATATTTGAAACCTTTTAGCAGATCAAAGGTTAGAGTAATAGAATGATAGTTAGGGGGTTCCGTTCTTTTCGGCAAAGCTTGAAAGGGTTCGCGCTTCTATTTCAGAAGGGATGGGAGTTTGATAGGCAGAGATGAAATATTTTACCAAGGCAGGGTTCAAGCTCAGATGCCCAAGTTTGAGAACCAACTTAGTAATGGTGTTTATATATATATATATATATATAATATATATATATATATAAACTTTATATAATATATATAGACTATATAAATATTACATTTACAGTATTTATATTATATATATATATTAATTTAATATATATATATATATATATATATTATAAGTATATGTTATATCTTATATATATATATATATTTATATAATACGTATATCTATATATATATATACTATATATATATATATAGATATTATATATATATATATATATATATTTATATATATTTATATATATAATCTATTATAATTATATATATATATATATTATATATATATATTATAGAAAAAAATTCTTTTTAATCTCCTTTCTTCTCATTCCAGCAAAAATTGATATAGAATTATTATAATATAGGTGAAAATTTGATTATAATCTTAATAAGTAATTTATGGTTAAAAATAAAGAAATAAAATTTAAATATTATAAAAAAGTAAAAGTAAATAAAAAATAAACAAAGTAACAAATAATAAAAATCAAGAAGGAATAAATAAAGGAAGATATATATATGAACAAGAACAAATCAAGAACAAGAAAAAGAAACTTATATCACAAATTTATGACATCTTCAATCCAAATTAAAAATGGAAATAAAAAACTCCAAACAGTAATATCTTCGAGAATAAATCGAATGGTAAGAATAACTATATTTTACTTTAATATTTTATAATCAAATTAGACCTAATAAAATAAACAAACAAAATGTCAAAAGAAGAAGATGAAAATACTGCAAAAGAAATTCTAAAAATAACAATGGATAAACTAACCGACATGATAAAGGAACTGATAGATAGTAAAGAAAAAGGAGTAACAAATGAACAAAGAAAAATGAATTTAATAACACCTAAATTTAGTGGAAAAAAAGAAGAATCTTTTGAAGAATACTTATTCAAGTTAAAAGTATGGAGAGAAGTATCAGAAGAAAAGGAAAAAACTAAAATAGCACAAATAATAGGAGGTTTAGCAGGAGAACCACTAGAAGTAATTATGTCATTAAATGAAAAAGAAATATGGACAGAAAATGGAGTAGAAATAATTATAAGTACCTTAAAAGAAAGATATAGTAGAAATAAAGAACAAGAAAGTTATCTTAAAGTACAAACACTATTGAATATGCAACAAAGGAAAGGAGAATCTTTCAGAGAATATGTAGCAAGGTATGAAAAAGCAAAAAGAGATTGTGAAAAACTGGATGACATTAAAATAAGTGATAAGGTACATTCATACCAATTGATAAGTAACTCTAATATGAAGGACATGGAAAGAAAGTTAATTATAAATAAGATTGAAGGAATTAAAACAAATATTTTCCTAACAACTAAAGAATCAATTGTAAATATGATGGAATCAGTATGTGAAATTGTAGAAAAAGAAGGCACTAAAAATGAAAATTGGTATAATAAAAATAAATTTTGTACAATATGTAAATACAATAATCATAACACTGAAGAATGTTACTGGAGAGAAAGAACATTTAATTTTAATAAATGTGGTATTTGTAAACGGAATAATCATAAAACAGAAGATTGCTATTGGAATGAAGAATATAATAATGTGTGTTGGAAATGTAAAAAAGAAGGACACATAATGAAATATTGTAAAGAAAATGAACCAATAGAAGAAAAAAATAATAAATCTATATTTTTCATAGAAAGAAATAATGAAAAACTATATTTAGAAAAAATTAACTCCATTATTAATACAGAAAAAGAAGAAAGAAGAAATGAATTAGAGGAAGATTTAGAAGAAAGAAAACTAAATAGAACATTTTTCAATAAGAATGAAGAATGTAATGACTCTAAAGAAATTAAATATCAAGAAGATGTAGTGGCTATTATAGATACAGGAAGTATAGAAACAGTAATTGGAGAATTAGGATTAACAAAATTGATTAGTGGATTAACTGATGAAGAATTACAATATATAGATGACACACAAAAATTTAAAAATGGTTGTTTTGTATTTGGAAAAACAGATATAAAATATTAAAAGAAATATTATTGCCTTGTAAAATCAAAGGAAAGAGTTTTGATTTAAAAATCAATGTATTAGAGGGTGATATACCTTTATTATTAGGTAAATCAGCAATGAAAAGAATGAAATTAAAAATTAACATTGAAGATGGAACTGTTGACATTTGTGATCTTAATCTACAGAAAGTACAGACATTTGATAATGAAGGAGGACATTCCTGCATACTATTGAATAGAAAACAAAGAAAACATGTTGGATTAGTCATTTAAAGACAATTGGATAAAAAGAAAAAGATAGATAAAGAAAATTAAAAAGCTACATAGACAATTTGCTCATTGTGGAATAGAAAATTATTTAAACAATAAAGAATGCTAATCAAAAACAAATAAGAAGAAGATTTTTGGAATAATGTAAGAAAAGAATTGGAGCAAATTGTGAAGAATGCGAATATGTAAAAAATATAAGATCCACAAGACCTGTAGTAGTTTGGGCCAGTTAGCAAATTAAATTCTCAAATGAACTAATTCAACTAGATGTGGGAGAATTTGAAAGTAATAAATTTTTAGTAATAATAGACCATGCAACAAGATATACACAGGCAGTATGGTTAAAAAATAAAACCAGTAAAGAAATTATAGAAAGGTTAATCGAAAAATGGATTATATATTTTGGAAGTCCTAATAGTATTATGTCTGATGCAGGAAGAGAATTTCAAAACGAAGATATGGAAACTTTTACGACAAAATTGAATATCAAATTAATGAGTACAGCGGCAGAAAGCCCATGGAGTAATGGTTTATGTGAAAAAGTAGTAGGGTTACTTAAGGAATCATTATACAAGTTAAAACAAGAAGGACATGATAAAAAGAATAGCATGGCATGGGCAGTTTTTGCTAAGAATGGATTAACAAATTATTTGGGATATGCTCCTAACCAACTTGTTTTTGGAAGAAACATAGGAATACCAAACATAATAGATTGTGATAACATAATAATGAGTGAAAAGAGAGATACTGATGACATGATTAAAGAATTATTAGAAACAATAGAACATGCTAGAAAAATACATATAGAAAATGAAAGTTCAGAGAAAATAAAACGTGCATTGAGAAGTCAAATAAGAGAACACATGTCAAAAGATATAAATATAGGTGAAGAAGTATATTATAAAAGAAACATTGATAAAGAATGGAGAGGACCAGCTAAAATAATGTGTGTAGATGGAAAAACCATCATAGTAAAACATGGAGGTACTTTAAGAGCTGTATCAAAAGTTCATTCAACAAGAATTCAAAAAAGTAAATTAAATGAAAATAATAATGAACTTGAAGATAAAAAGGATGAATATGAAGAAGAAAGAAATGAAAACATGATAGATAATTTAAATGAGAATGGTAATGATACAGAAGAAATAATATGGTCAAACATTATAGATGATGAAACTGATAATGAAAATGAAAGTCAAACTGAAGATGAAGAAGAAGAAGAAGAAATGACATCAATTGATGAATATGAAGAAATTGATCCAAAAAATTGTGACAAACAGGTAAATTCTATGAATGAAATTAAAGAATAATGAAGATATATTAAATTGTTATGTTAATTAGTAGAGCTGGCAAAGCAACTAGTAAAAAATATAATGAAGATGTTTAACATCGTAATTTAAATACAAATAGAATATATGATATAGATTTGAAAGAATTTGAAAAATATATGAATTAGATGTAATTTGAAAATGAGACGTAGGCGAGGAAGAATCGTTGGACTGAAGTGAGGAGATAATAGCGTGAAACTAGATAGTGAAGATGAGGCTGAGGAGATAATCAAAGATTTTATAATCATTATCAATGAAAGAATTAAACAAGCAAACTGAAAAGGTATAGAAAATTGGAATGAAGAACATAGGTTTTGAAGAGAGTAAATGATAAAAGGTGAAAGAGCAATTAATGTAAGATGGCGTAATTAGTGAAAATTATGCAGAATAACAAAAAATTTTTAAGCTAGATTAGTACTACAAGGTATGAAGAAAAAGTGGATGGAAAAACAGATGCACCAAACAGTATCAAACTGAAGAATGAAATGAATACTAACCATAGCTCAGGAAAAGAAAATGGAAAATAAATGCTATGGATATTTCAGCAGCATACTTACAAGGAGATTCAATAACAAGAAAAGTATATCTAAAACCTCCACCAGAATTTGACAATGGTAAACTTTGGAGACTGAATAAAACCGTATATGGATTACAAGATGCTGCCATGATGTGGTATTTATCATTGAAAAAACAATTAATTAAGTTAGGTTTAAAACAAAGTAAAATGGAACCAACACTATTTATAATGAAAGATTCAATTAATATAGACGGATTATTATGTACACATGTAGATGATATTTTATGGGTAGGAAGTAAAAAATTTGAAAACAATATAATAAATAAATTAAAAAATATCTTTGAAATAGGAGAAAGTAGTTCAGAATCATTTAAATATTTAGGAGTTCAATTATGTCAGGAAGAAAACATGATAATAATGGAGCAAAATAATTACTGGGAGAAGATTACAATTAAGGAAATAAAAACAAAAGAAAATAGAAAACTTAATAAAAGAGAAGTAAAAGAATACCAACAATTAATAGGTAAATTAAATTGGATGGCAAGAAATACAAGACCAGATTTAGCGTATATAGTTAGTAAAATGAGCAAGGGAGAAAAAGAACTGAGTATTAAAGATTATAAAGAACTTAATAGATTAATAAAAAAATACAGAAATGAATTAAATATAATACAAATAAATAATGAGAAGATTGAGAAATTAATAACATATTGTGATTCATCATTTTGCTAATTAGAGAAGGAGGATAAAACACAACTAGGATGCATTATTTTTGCTGTAGATAAAAAAGGAAAAATGAAGCCCCACAAATGTGGATCAAATAAAACAAAAAAAGGGAATCATTCAGTTATACAAAGAAAGAGGCAAAATAGTTTACTTGAAGGCATTGAACAAACATTATATATTCAAAAAATGTGGGAAGAATTACTAATAATAAGATACCTATAATTATAAGAACAGATAGTAAGACACTTGTTAGATTACTCTAATGCAGAAAGACAAATCAAAATTAAAAGCACGAGGATCATCATATCAGCATAAGAGAAATATCTAAATAATCAGGAAAGTAACAAAAATAGAAATGGGTGAATAGTAATGAATCAATTTGCTGATATTTTCACCAAAGAATTACATAATAAAAAAATGAGAAATGTAATCTCTAGAAGAGTAAAGGATGAAAATGAAAATAAAACAGCAAATAAGAACTTCTTCAAATGTAAGATGACAAAAAACAAATTTGAAGAAGCAGAGAGGTGGAAGAATGATAAATTCTTTTAATCCTTTCTTCTCATTCCAGCAAAAATTGATATAGAATTATTATAATATAGGTGAAAATTTGATTATAATCTTAATAAGTAATTTATGGTTAAAAATAAAGAAATAAAATTTAAATATTATAAAAAAGTAAAAGTAAATAAAAAATAAACAAAGTAACAAATAATAAAAATCAAGAAGGAATAAATAAAGGAAGATATATATATGAACAAGAACAAATCAAGAACAAGAAAAAGAAACTTATATCACAAATTTATGACATCTTCAATCCAAATTAAAAATGGAAATAAAAAAAACTCCAACAGTAATATCTTCGAGAAATAAATCGTGGTAAGAATAACTAATATTTTACTTTAAATCATATATATATATATAAATATATATATATATACTGTATATATATTAGAACCAACATAGTAATGGTGTTTACAATATATATATATTATATATATATTATACAGGTATATATAATATATTATATTATATATATATATATATATATATATATATAATATATAATATATATATATATATATATTATATATATATATTAGTCTAGGGCTGTGGATAGAGAGAAGAAGGAAGAAGTCAGTGAAGCAAATAAATATTACTTTATAGAGGCATGCATAGCTTTATTTTTATCTTTCATCATTAACATATTCGTCGTGAGTGTGTTTGCTGCGGGAATGTTTGGCACCACAAATGTTGAAGTGGTAAGTTAATTGTGTTTCTTTGTTATTTTTAAGTTTATATAAGGGTACTATTACTGCTCTCCTCCAAACCTTCGGAACTATACCCTCCATAAACGCTTCGTTACGTAACTTCCATATCCAATCAATCACAATATCGCCTCCATTATTGATCATTTCACAGGTAATTCCATCTATACCAGCAGATTTACCATTTTCAACTTTCTCACTCTACATATTACCTCCTTCCTACTAATTACCTCATCTCCAAAATACTTATTTCTTCTTACACCATCAAACTCACACATACATTCAATATCACCTCTTCATTACTGGCAATGTTATGCAGATTTTCGAAGTGTTCCCCCCACACATTTTATCAGTCACGAAAGTACTATACCTATTCATTATTCTGTGAAGATTCACCTTATTCTTAACCTTTCATACTTCCTTCCAGAAGAGCTTCCTATTCCGTTGTAAGTCCCCATTCATCTTCCTTTCAAACTGTTCATATACCTCTTCCTACGTATGAAATTTTTAAGTTTTTCTTTTTTCTTCCTTATATACTCCCATACATCTTTCTTTTGAGACCTAGTCATTGACTTTTAGCATATTCAACCACGCCTCCTTTTTACTTTTAACTGCTTGCGTCACATCTTCATTCCGCCACTCATTATTGACATTCTTACTTCCTACTTTAGCACATTCACATACTTCTCTTGAACTACTAACAAAGATTTCCTTCATTCTTCTTCTTTTTATTTATCTAGCTTCTATTTTTCCAAGAATGGGAGTAAGGTGCGTGACGAGCATCGGAAAGAAAAGCAGTAGAAGAACATGACAAAAGTCGAAAAGAAAGCCCAGCCTTACTGTATCATTATTAGTGAGAACTCGTCGCGAGTTCAGAAAATCCCCACCCTAAGCTTCATGGAACAGCGATGGACCTCACTATGGTAGATTCGTAATGTAAGGGTTCATCCCTTGGCCCAGGTTGGCCACACACCATCACGCCTCACAATCACCCGCCATTCACTCCTGTTTAATACACCTATTCTTCTCGCTCTACAACTCACCTCACATTTCTCCTTTCTCGCTTCATCAAACATTCGTTTAACTCTGACTTCAATCCAACTTTTTTCTTTCGGTCTCCACAGCGGTCGGTTCCCAACACACTCGCCACTAATACATTCCGCTTAACGCCAACCGACCTTATCATTCATCCTTTATATGACCAAACCATCTGTCAACATACTTTCATTTATTCTCTCATTTACCCCTTTCTTCACACCACACAACTCTCTAATAAGTTCATTCCTCATTTTATCAATTCTTCTCGCACCTAGCACACCCCTAAGATTGTCCATCCATTTCCTTCATTTGCGTCCGAATTTGTTCAGTTTCACCTTGTTCACATTCGACTGATTTAGTCTCAATTTCTCTCGCATACTTTTCCTTATAACCTTGTTTACTTAACTTCTCACTCCTAATTCTCCCCACTTCCTTCCTTATCTCTTTCTTCTCCATCCATGCACACCTAAGTTACTAACTTAATCTTACATAAAACAACATGATGATCTGATATTCCCATTCCCACCCCTCACTGATTTAACATCCATCACATATTTCAACATCTCCTTCTTCAACTCAAAATCAATCCCTACTACTTTTCACTTCGATACCATCTCTACCTACCTCAACTCTCACATACTTATGAATACCCTTTTGTTAGAAGAATGTTTTACTTACACACATACCTCTCTCCTTACAGAAATCACTCACCTTCCTTCCATTCTTATTTTCTCCCGCATCCCCAATGTCACCTGTTATACCATCCCTTTTTCAGATTGCATATCCAACAATTTAAAGTTGCCCAACACAATCATTCTAATTCTCCTGCTCACCCTGTCCAAAACATCACTCAGATTATCCCATAAAGTCACTCTCTCCTCATTATCACCCCCAGATGGACCATATGTTACAACCACACATACCTTGACCTTTTCATACTTAAATTTAAAACACAAACAAAATCCACCATAACTCTGTGGCACAGGTCACTCATCAGAATCGCAACTCCTTGTCCCCCCTTTTCATTCCCCTCTACTCCATCACACACACATTTCACCCCACACCACTTGTCTTCACCACTTCCTTTCCTCTTTGTTTCAGTCACTGTTGCAAGTAAATCAAATTATCTCTTTCTAAATACATCCATCACTTCTCTCCTCTTCTTCTCACCATTTATTCCTTTAACATTCCATGTACCCAAACGATTCATACAATTTCGCCGAAAGATACAAGGTCGCCTACGGCTGTTACGACCATGTCCGAGGCCTGCATAAGCATTCCTGGCAAGAGATAAGTGAAGGTGGGTCGCCAACCCAACTACCACTAACCCATTTATCGCCTCCTACAACACGCAGAACCTACGCTGTGGAAATTCTTTCTACCCCACACGCGGTTATATATGAAAATGTGTTGTCTGTAATAGTAATATTAGTGTTTTATGATCTGTTTGTGATTCGAAGAGACAACTCCCGTGTAGGAATAGGGATGATTTGAGCGAAAGAAGGCGAACTATTGGGCACTGGAGTGTCATGTGATGTACCCTCCATCCCAAATGCCCAACTTTAGGTAATTCCATCACTCGAGAGAGCTACTTACCTCCTTCTGTCCTCTTAGTCTTCTCTTATGATACGCAGAATATACGGTATGAGTATTCTTGCACCCCTACAAAGAGATACCCCTCTATACAGAGATGATATTATTATTATTATTATTATTATTATTATTATTATTATTATTATTATTATTATTATTATTATTATGATTATTATTATTATTATTATTATTATTATGTTGGATGGTGAGCAACTGGAACAAGTGTCCGAGTTAAATATTTAGGATATATGTTAAGAGTAAAGTGACCGGATGGTGCAAGTGTAGTAGGAAAGTGGCTGATGCAATAAATTTTTTGGTGAATGCAAGAGGACTAAGTCTTGGGGTGCGTTAGGGTTCTGAGTGAAGGTGTGTTACCGGGGGGGGGGGGGGTTTAAATTGCGTTTGGGGGGGGGGTTAAGTAAAGCCTGGGAAAACTACTTATGTGTGGAATATTTAGAGGAATAGATCTAAGGTGTAGTCTGTTCAGAGGGATAATCTTAGGGGCGTGTTAGCTGCGAGAAGAATTGATAAAATGAGGAATGAGCGTGTTAGGAGCTGTATAGTGGGAAGAAAGGCATGAATGAGAGAATGAAGGAGAGTGTATTAAGATGGTTTGGTCATATGGAAAGGATGAATGATAGTCAGTTTGTTAAGCGGATTTATAGAGGTGTGTGTTTTTGTAATAGACCAGCTGCAAGACCTATTAAGAAGTGGATTAAGTCAGTAACGATTGTATGAAGGGAAGTAATGTGAATTTAGCAGAAGCAAGAAAAAAAATGGTGCATAAAATAGGATTGAATGGCATGTTTTTGTGAGGAGACATGGTTGTGGGGTTGGCCCAAAGGATGAAACTGGACATTGACGAGAAATCACAATGGGGGTCTGTCGAGATGTTGTGAAGCTCTAGTGTGTATTTTTGACTGCGATGGGCTCACACTTAAGGGTATGAGGGGGAGGGGGGGTTTCCTTTCAACTTATGTCATATAACTTCTACTTAACTATTCAGTTTCCGGTGTATGTTTTGCACCCCACCACCAATCTGAGGTGGTGGTATTATTATTATTATTATTATTATTATTATTCCTGTGGAGTGGTGGATCCTGTATATCTAATCAAAAATTATTATTATTATTATTATTATTATTATTATTATTATTATTATTATTATTATTATTATTATTATTATTATTATTATTATTATTATTATTATTTCCTCATTTTTTAGTTTCGTCAAAGTGTCTCTGGTGGTGGACCTTCCAACCCAGTATGGCCACTTTCCAGCTGCTAAAAATTGTTATTATTATTATTATTATTATTATTATTATTATTATTATTATTATTATTATTATTATTATTATTATTATTATTATTATTTATTATTTGCAGAGAGAAGATTGCGCAGCCAGAGATTACGCTATTGGGATTGAAACATTTCCTGTAAGTATTGTGTTTTGTTGTTACTTCCGTACCTATATGATAATTTGTTTTGCATGCCATTACAATATATATCA